>CALNHX010004957.1:0-116703 GCA_940337035.1 Agriotes lineatus | reverse complement strand
TTACGATATTAAATAGTTTTCGAGCAGTTTTAGAACCACTAAAAAATCAGTTTTTTACACAGTTTTTGTTGAAAAAAAACGTGTCTCCGGTCAAAATTCTTGTTTCAAAATCTGATATTCGTGTACAGCGGCCAAGAAACATATAGGAACCAAATATCAAAACCCCATCGAAACTTTCCCTTATTTTCTACTATTTGACTGGACTATAATTTTGCGGTCCTCTCGCAGCTGAACGTTTGATCGGAGAAAAAACCGCAATGTAGAAAATGTTATTATATTTCATTTCACATAGGTTCAACATTTACGAAATACAGATAGCTTTCCAGTAAAAACTAAAAAAAAATCTGGTTTTTACACCGTTTCTGCTTAAAAAACGTGTTCCCGTCAAGATTCTTGTTGGAAAATTTGATATTCGTGTACCGCGGGGCAAAAAACATATAGGAACCAAATATAAAAACTCCACCAAAACTTTCCCCTATTCGCCCTTCTTGAGCACCATTTGACTGAACTACAACTGGAATTTTTAAAAGAAGATAATTTATATAAGCTGTCAATTTTGTCAGACTAAACTAGAATTGGAGTTTATACTGTAGGGCTTTTAATGGTATTTCGCTTTAAAGGTACTGCTCAGTTATTTTCACATTCTGGAACGGCTTGATAAAATATTTACATCTGAGTAGCCTTAAACAAGGTATTGTTAAAGACGACCTACTGTGGAAAAGGTCGTTTCCTTTCCTGAATAATTGAGAATCTGTCGCCCTATGCAAGCAATGGTGTCGACACCGTCGTATATTAGGTTGACCCTTATACTCGTACATATGTCTCTATACTGTCACACTGCTAATGAAGCTGGAGATTTTCAAAGCATCTAAATTCTAAAATCCCCCAAAAGAACTGTAAGAGCGGTAAATGCGACTTCGACTAGAAAGGAAACTATAACGCAATGATAAGATTTCATGGTTCAAAGGTTCTCAATTAAAAGTTAGACATAAAATAATAATCTGTAAAGAGCTTTACTCAAAACTTTCCCCGAAAGTGGATGTTTGAAATCTAAAAAAAGAAACAATATTTAGGCAATGATTTTTGTGTACTTTGGAGCGATACAGCATAATTTAACTGCCGTCTGATATTTGGCTATTTGGCACGTACTGCCACACATCAATAATGCATATCGATTGTTTAGTTAGAGCTTTAAATTAGTGATGGGACTATTCGAATGCAAATTACTACAGTATTCGATTCTTTTGACGGTATTCGAATGCCTCGAATCGAATACTTAATCGGTGTTTTTAAATCTCGCCTGGCGTGATCTCGATTCCGATCCGAATGCTGAATTCGAATGCGTCGGCGCTTGGCGGTGGTTGGTACTCGGATTCGCACTCGAATCGTCGAATCGTTTCAGTTAGCATTGCTCTACGTATCATATGAGTTTAGACAATGCCCGCCGCGGCAAATTCGGTCCGAACGCAACTATATGAATGAACGAAGAACTGCCCGTTGCCATTACGAAAGTTTGGACTTTAGATAGATATTACATATAGGTATTTTGATTTCCATAGAAGGTAGGAATGGAATCAACTTGAACTTATAAAAATGTTTGTATTTAATAATTAAAAATAACTATAGAAATCATAAATATTTTACCAAGACAATAAAATATAAAAAGAAACCATAAAAAGTAATATAGAATAAATTATAGATATAAAATATATAAACCAAAACAGTAATAAAACTAAAATATAAATATTTTATAAACCGTCCCTTCCACATATTCATTTTCGGTACTATAACATTAAGTATTTAAAAACAAATATCGGTTATTAATAGGGTAAGCTGAACCGCCTACAATTCGGAAGTGCGATTTTGCATTTAAATTGTTTGCATTCGAATGATCATTCGATTCTCAAAAGTATTCGAATGCGATGTATTCGATTCTGAAAAGAATTCGATTCTGCCCATTACTACTTTAAATGTAGCGATTTCCTGGGCGGAACGAAACACTAACACCCGTATGCATAGTCGTTCGCCAGCGGCTCGCCGGAGTTTCGTTATGAATAGTATGTTGGTGGCACTGTACGTCTATGTCCAATTCTAGATTAGCAGGTTAGGTGTTGCGTCAGTTTCTGTCAAAACTGACGGAAAACCTAACTTCATAACCTCGAATTTGACATAGACTTACAGTGCTACTAACATATTATTCATAACAAAACTCCGGCGAGCCGCTGGCGAACGACTATGCATACGGGTGTAATATAAATTCTTTAGTTTTACTAATTCGAAAAATAGCGGTTGACTACAGCCTACAAGAAAAAATATCCAGACAAAATAATCTAGCAATTTGTACAAAATAAGTGTAACTATCTTAATGTTGCCTATACTACTGTAAAAAGAAACACTTAGTAATGTGTATCACATCAATTTGCCAATAAAAAAAAACGATACAGCCAGTGAAATTTGAACTGGCGCTCCCCGGAATATGATTGGTAGCCAGACGCTTATACTAGTTCACCACGTTCGCAGATTCATTACGTTTGCTTTTGGATGTGTTATAATCGACGCGCTGACTTTGTCACGTTCGCCTGTTTCTGTTAGGTCTCATTTTCATCAAGGGTAAAACCGAAGCTATGTATCTTGTGTTAAAAAAACTCAACTTGATACATACCTACCCATTGTAACAAATCAACTACCATCAGTCAGCGAAAACTAAATTACATCTTGATCTTGAACTATTTTCTTAAAACTATACAAAACACTTAATAAAAACTTTTTAGTGACTTTTATGGTTAATACCGTGTATTCAAAAGGAAATTACATAAGGGTTGGCCATCGAAAAGTAATGTCAACAGCAAGCTTTAGGATTTGCAGTCATGATTTCAGTTTATAATTTTTAGGTTAGGTTTTCCGATGACCTAAGAAGTAATGAAATTCCTTAAATCATTTCTATTTTGATTAGTACCAAATTCAATGAGTTAACTGTAGTTGTGTAAGGCGATTAAGTACCAATCGGGTCATATTTAGACATAGCCATTCTTAGCGCAAGCGCTACAGTGTGATTTGCATATATATAATACTTACTATATTGCTAGCGGCTATGAGTGGGAAACTCAAGAAGGAAGTGAGACAGACAACCAACTCTTCAATGTATAATGGTGAGCTGTGCGCAAGCGCGGAGGCGTCGTCCGTCCAATGGAGAAGTGGTCAAGTTTAAAATTCGCTCCTAAAGGCGGAGTTCGAATTCTCACGCATGCGCACGACACGCGTTATACTCTAAGTAAAAATATGTCGGCGCCGTAATGTTTTCGGGCGTTCCGATGCCCTACTAGCAATATACATATGTATAATACATATATGGTGATTTGTTAAAAACCCAATGGCAGCAGGCCCTGGATAGTCTGAATCAGTTGGCAGTGCTGAAATGTATTGTGGGTGACACTGTAAGTCTATGTCAAATTCTAGGTTAGCAGGTTAGGTTTTGTGTCAGTCTGTGTGTCAAAACTGACGCAAAACCTAACCTGCTAACCTCGAATTTGACATAGACTTACAGTGTCACCAATAATACATTTCAGTATTGCCAACTGATTTAGGCTATCCAGGGCCTGCTGCAGTTGAGTTTTTATAAAATCACTCGGTAGTTGTGCGCAGTTGTGTTCATGGAGGTTAAGTTGCATGGTAAACAAACCAATTTTTGAAGAAATGAGCTCTTTTATTTCAATTTAGACGATAACAGTAACAGCTAAATTACCAAACTGTTAAACAAATTATAACAAGTAGGTAATCATTAAAATTGGAAATTATAGTTTTTATATTTCACAGATACAAAAAATAATTAAAAACTAACCAAGCTGTTCAAAATCGCCCAGTTTTCTTGAAGACACAAATTTACTGGCCTTTTCTTACTATTAAAGCATTTATAAGCATTTGAGGAATTATTTTGGCACACCGTTCAGTAATTCTGTATTATTGATAGCGGTCTTAGATACTGCTACACGGGGTATTTTCTGTACACAAAAAAAAATATATAAAACTATTAGCTATTTATGCAACAAGTGCTAAAAGTCGACTTTTATGCGAGAGACATGAAAATTATGAAACGAAGCCGAAGGATGAGTTTCATAACATGTCTCGCGCATAAACGACTTTTAGCACGCGTTGCATACAATATTTTATCTACGACCTTAATTTTACCGTTATTAATCCATAAATATCGATTTAAGAAAGGTTCGCATCTGCGACGATGCGTCATAATGAATAGTAGCCTACGCCGCTGGCGATTGTTTGGCCACGCCCGTGCTGCCAAGGTGAGTTACGAAATGTAATTATTGATACTCCACATATGACTGTATTCATTACATAACGCTTTAATTATTTCAAAAACGCTTTACCTGTAACGCAAGAAGCAACTAGAATAGCTTTACAACCTCACTTGCAGTTCGAAATTGTAGTTTTAAACCTCGCTTCACTTTTAGCACATGTACTAAAAGTAAACAGCTGATTTCTTTAAACACGGTAAACTATAAAACGTCACTTTTAGTGAAACAAGCTAGCGCTAAAAGGCCTACTTTTAGTAGTGGTCGTAGATAAAATAATATACAACACTGCGGTTTAGGAATTGTTTCGTGGTGGAGCAAATTTTTGCCAGCTAGTTCCTGAGCAGGATTGGCAGGAGGGGGGGGGGTTGTCTGGAAGCGCCACTGGTTCGAGACGGTCCAAACCACAAAACCTACAGGTGTCCGTGTAGGTTCCTAAACCACTTAGCTGTTTCATAAAATAATAAGAGAAAGAAAATACCGGAGCTTGAACCTAATTATTACTTCCTTTTAGGATTCACCCCAAAAATTCGAAATTGAGTTTTCAACAGATCTTTACGTTTTAGAGTCCCCTGAACCCAAAAAACATATTTTTGTTTATTGGTCTGTCTGTCTGTGTGTGTGTGTCTGCCTGTGAACAGAGTATCTCAAAAACGAAAATAGGTATAGCGTTGAAACTTAATATATAAGTTTTGTGTACTATGTAGATGAGACAGGAAGCTTGTGAAGTAAATCGTATAACCGGAGGTAGGTGTTTACTCTTGTGATTTTTTAGTTTTTTTCGATTGTTTCAAAAATTGCTCTAACGATATTTTTCAAACCTTATATTTTTATTACATTTTTAATGTGTATTAATGTGAAAGAGGTGATTTTCCAGTTGAATACTTTTAAAATGGGTTTATTTTGTTTACTTTCTATTTTTTTATTATCCCCTATTTTAAATAGAACACCCGGTATATTATTAAATTTTTTATTTCAGCTTAAAATTCTAGAAAAAATTTGTCTCTTCAACTAACGCTATATTTTGTACCGCTTTTCTAAAATTTTTAATTTTTGAAAATTTTTGACAAACGCTTAAAAATTAAATATCAAATTTTTGGCTAATTATAAGATCACTATAAAAGGAAGTTGTGTGAGTGTATCACACCAGATTTTTTATTTACAGTATGCACACGTATAAACTCTGCACCGCACTCAAAGAAGGCGAAACAAATCTGTGATGGGATACTTGTTTGTAATTGGAACTGTAGATTTAATTTAGTTTTAAGTATAAAATGTACAAGGTTTTAATGTTAATAAATTTGAAGTGAAAAACAAAACTCTATGATTTTAACTCGCAATTCGCTCGAGTACACGTATCTCAACTATACGTATATAGTGACTTAGAAATCAAGTTCTGCGATGTCAATAAACGATCAATTAATTTTTAAACACGACGCTTTTGCGAATAGTACCATACGCCTAGGGTGTTACACCCTGTGTATTTTCGGCCCTAAAAATGAGTTGTTTCAATGTTTAGGCTTCCGGAGATCTTCTCGTGGAAAGCAATACATTTTAAAACGTTTAGGCTCCCGGAAATCCTCGCTTGAAAGGCGATAAATTTTAAAACGTTGAGGAACGTTGAAGTGACCAAAGTGCTAACAGAATAGCCAATCTAGGAAATAATATATACATATAAAGTGAAACTAACTATTTCGCATAACTGAATGCACAAGGTGAACATATCACAGCGACGTCAAGTTTTCTCGATTTCTCAGCAGTATCGGCCAGGAATTTCACAGCATAAAACGGTAGACAAAACGCTTAGAGTTTTCATAGTAACAGCACTAACGATATTTCTCGTGTTAAGAAATCACTTCAGCTGTGTGGGCAGCCGCGCCATCTTGTTGGAAGTAGCCTTGCTGGAGCTCATCCTCATGAAGATGATTAATATACCGTTATTTCGGGCATCTTGGAACGGTAGTAAAACTTGGAACCAAACTTCGTATTTAAAAATTAATGCGTATGTTTGGCAACACCGACCAACTGTCAGTTCACAAGAGTGCACGTGTGTAGAGGACACCAAGACCGATATTTTCGAGAGAATTTCTGTAAGTAGTAGTTTTAGTAGTTGTTTTATGGTACAATTTAGGTTGTGGTAAAAATCAGTAATATAGTATTGTCACGGAAACTCTTTTGCTAGAGATATGTAAATAAATTTATGTGCTTTCAATATTTTTAGGTTATACGTTATGTTAATTTGTTTAAAAGTCCTTGAAGCTTTCGAGTAAAAATCTTTGCAGGGTTGCGAGATCGGGTATATTTTATTCCAAATTGACAATATTTTTAAACTTGGATCACCCGTTTTCGGCACTGTTTCAAGTTGACAGATTCATTGGTATACGTTGTTAAATGTTTTTTTTATACTTTCATGCACGGGTGCAAAAAAGTATCAACCCCGTCAAACTACCGCACTGCATGCTCGCTACGCTCGTTCCTTAAAACACCGCTTGTAAAAAAGTACTATTTTAGCCACTAGTTAAAAACTACCTGCTATTATGTATTATTATAATTATAGTCCGGTCACTATGTCCAAAAATAAGGCCTTTGCTGGAAAGTGAAGGGAAATTTAAAATTCCTTTTTTGGGGTGTTTGGGGGGTCTAGCAAAGCTTAACTTCAAGTTGTCGACCAAGATTTCCTATGTGAAATTTCCGCTATCTTGATAAATGAGTGCGTTTGGTTTTTTGCGATAAATAGGTTCCCGTTAACACTACGTAAAAATAATGTAGACATCTTTTTTAGAATTTTGAATGCTCTACAATTTATGTACTATTACTTTTTCGCGCACGAGCTATATTTGTCGAGATATCGAACGCGAAAGGAGAGCATGAAAGGGACGAGATTTTTTTTTCAAGCTTCTGGGCTTTTGTCTCATTTCTCTTTCTATTTAGGGAAAAAGTAACCATTATCAAACTTGTAGAGGTTGCAAATAGCTTTAATTTGACCTATTATAAATTGATATGCGACAAAAATTACGACTTGTAGAGCGGGCCAAAGTTGCCAAGACGGCGCTTAATTTTTATTTCATGTATCGTACTACTACATAAATGGCATAATAAACTTCATTGCAGTATGAGAATCGTTAAATTTCAAGTAGCCAGTACGTAAATTGTTATCTTTGACGTTTCTGCTATAGAAGATCGGTTTAGAAATAAATATTTTGTAAACGTGTTATTTCGTGAGATTACAATAGGTGCTAGTTTCATATGTAAAACACATTTGATCAGAGACGTAGAGACGATAAGTAATTAATTAATTAATCTACAAGTCGTAATTTTAGTTGAATTTCAATTCATAGCAGATAAAATTGCAAGCATTTTCAAGTAGCGTTTTAGCAAGAACCGAGTTACTGCAACAAAAGCAAACTCACCAATTTTTTAAGATGGTGGAAACAGAGCATGGGAAATCTTGGTCGACAACAATTATCATTCTAAATAGCTATAGTAATTTAACACATTTTATAAGGAAGGGTGGTCGAGAAGAAATTTCTAATGAAGTAAATTTATTAGTAGGCCAGGATAGAATCCCAGTTTCTGATGATGTCAAAAACTTGGGTCTTTATCTTGACAATGATTTTAAATTTACTAAACATATTTCACAATGTCTGCAAAAATCATAGAGTTCCTTGAAACTTATTTATCAAAATCGACAATTTTTAAGTGTAATTGTGAAAACCGTTTTGTGTAATGCATTAATCTTGTCCTGTTTTGATTATTGTGACGGTTATGATTCATATTTAAGTAGCTTTAATATTGTTAGAATTCAGAAAATTCAGAAAATATGTTTACGCCTCATATTTGGAATACGAAAATATGAAAGAATTCCTTATAAGCTGAAAGATTCAAACTAGCTTAATATGAAAGAAAGGCGCTTCTTTCATTCTGCATGTCTTTTCCACAAGATCATTTTGAGTAAATCACCGAGTTACTTATACAACAAAATAAAGTTTAGAACCGAAGTACATACTTTAAATATAAGATTTAAAGGAACGCCTACTCCACCTCAACATAAGTCAATTTTTTTCAAGCGATCGTTTTCTTACAGAATAACTAAATGCTATAATTCGTTACCAAATGTAGTAAAAGGCTATTGTACGTAAAAATTTAAAAAAGCTGTTTTTCTAAATTTTATGGATAAACATCAATGAATTAATAATAATTAGGGTCAAAATAACACACTTAGTAAACTGCTATATCACTAAACACCGCCATAGCTGCTTTGTGCGTAATATTTCGCCTGGCGCCAAAGCGTAGATCGTTGGACTCTTTTGTTCTTTTTCTTTTTGTTTTTCACCGGGTTAAGTGCAAGAACAGCGGATAGATCTGTTTTTCTATCAAATTGAACTTCGCCCAAGACAATATTACGTTTTAGTCAATATTTTTTCTGTGTAATTTTGTAATAATTTAATAAAGACCTTCATTATTATTATTATTATTATTATTATTAATATACAATCATATTATAATGCTGTATACTATCTACTTGATGAAATATAATGATTCCAATAATGCAATGAAGTTTTTTATGTCATCTACGTAATAGTACGATACATGAAATAAAAATTACCCGCCAACTTGACAATTTTGGCCCGCTCTACAAGTCGTAATTTTAGTCGCATATCAATTTATACTAGGTCAAATTAAAGCTATTTTCAACCTCTACAAGTTTTATAATGGCCACTTTTTCGCTAAATAGAAAGAGAAATGCGACACAAGCCCAGAAGCTCGAAAAAAAAATTCGACTCTTTCACGCTCTCCTTTCGAGTTCGATATCTCGAAAACTATCGCTTCTACGCGAAAAAGTAATAGAACATAAATTGTAGAACATTCAAAATTCTTACAAAGATGTTTACATTATTCTCATGTAGTGTTAACGGGAACCGATTTATCACAAAAAAATCAAACGCACTCATTTATCAAGATAGCGGAAATAGCACATAGGAAATTTTGGTCGACAACTTGAAGTTAAGCTTTGCTGGACCTCACCAATACCCCAAAAAAGAAATTTCAAATTTCCCTTCACTTTCAAGCAAAAATTACATAGTGACTGGACTATTAAACTTTTTTTTACAAAGGACGAATTATGCCACAGGTTCCACGACAAAAGCCAGGAGCTCAAACCTATGCAGCCTACTCTGAAGAAACTCTACACACAGCACGTAGAAAATAAAAGCAAAGACAATCACCATTCAAAAGGCATCCATAAAATATAAGATTTCCCTTGGTACTTTGTCACGAAAATCTAGAGAAGAGCAAATGCATAATTTTAGCAGAGCAGCGGCTCTTTTAAGAGAGGAAGAAGATCGAATTATTTAAGTTTTGCTGATAGCAGCTGAATGGGGCTTTCCTTTCACCCTAAGAGACGTAGCGTTGAATATATTTTATGTACAATTTTATGGTCTTCAATTTATTACTTCACTTTTTTTTCGTAGGGTCAATAGGAACGAAAGGAACGAAGATATTTGCAAAAAACTGATTTTGATCGCCATCTCTTCAAGAGCGGTCTTCTCCCAAGGTCGCAAACTTAGGGTTATAATCAGGACAGTAAATTTTACGATCCAACCAAATTTCATTTGGTTACGATTTTTTGGGTGGTAGACCCCTTATTTTGGCGCCATTGCTTGGACTAGTAAAGTAATTAATTGTTTTACGACTTTTTGTAGGTGGCGAGGCGACAGATAAACGTCAACCGACGTTAACATCACCTACAAATGTTGGTTAAAATGTTGTAATTTTACGATTTATCGATTTCAAATAAAACACAATGTGCTCCTCGGCACTGAAGTTCCTTTTTATCCCTCATGTGGTTTATTACATCCATATTCGCGATAAAACGCTAAATTTCAGTATCTTGGTACACAAACTACTATTAAATAAGTAATCATGTTTTCTGGTTGTGTGGTAGTTACTAAGGAAACATGTATTTTGTTAGTTACTGTGGATTGTTTGTAAATAAAAATAAACAGAACTGCAAGTTGCTGAATGTAAACTGTTGTACGATTTTGTTGAATATGTCGTAATTAACTGCTATTGATGAGGATATTTCGGTACCACAAAGCACTTTAGATAAAGCTGCGATGGCAGTGTCTAATTTACTACCTGAAAAATCCCAATCGGCATATCAAAAGGAGTAAACTAACTTTTGCGAATTTAGAACTCTGAAAAATGTGAAAGGCTACTTTTGGCATATTTTTCGGAGAAAACAGGGCGAACGCTTCCACTTTATGGTCCTAGAATTCTGAAGGCCACATTATCTGTAATCGATAATATTGACATTCCCAACTATGTAAAGCATTGTTTTAGCTATAGGGTATTATAATTTAATAGCTTTAGGTTTGCGGAAATTGTAGTCATGTTAAAACGGCAAACAGCAGGATACAAACCCAACAAATAAACCTTTTTGAGAGAGACGACATTAACAAAATTTTTGCAAGCTCCGGGTGAGCAATGCCTCTTTATGAAAGTAAAAAATCCTGATTATGTGACTGAATTCCCAATTCTTAATTATATGTAGTACGTCTAGAAAGTACCCGGAAAAAGTAATTTCTTTTTAGCTCCTCGGAAATAAACATATTTGACATATTGTAATGGTTCACCCCCCCCCCCCTATAGAAATTCTGATAGCCTAATTTATTAGATGAATAAGGTCAACATGGGCACATAATTAACTATTTTATCTATTGCAAGGTAATGAATACTACATTAATAAGTGCACTTGATGTGAGCAGCAGTAACTAATCATTTGAGGGATAAAAGCATGAAACAAAGCAGGTTTTAGAAGGGTTACATTCAGAGTTTCGGATATGATAAATGTTTGGAAGGGCGAATGCAACTTAATTTGTTACTGACGGAATTGAGCTTAGTAATGTCAGACATACTGTGAATAGAATAATACAAAATAATTTGTTAAATACAGGAAGAATATGGGCGTTATGTGGTAAAAGTGTATAAGCCAGCAAAAGGCAGATCATCTGAAAGGTAAACGAAACCGTGCTAGAAAATAATAATTCAAAAAGCAATGAAAATGGAAGGTAACCGATCGAAAGGCAGTTACTGAGACGTTAAATGAACTCCAAGTGTATCAGTGCATTATAAACAAAAGTAATTTAAAAGCAGAGCTAGTGTTGTAACAATTATTCTAAGAAAAAGACAATATTAGTGGTTAGGTAAAGACATGCCATCAAAATTGTAGTCTATAAGGTTAAACATGTTATCAATCTTAATTTCCATTATAAACATTTGAAAATCTAGTCGCTAAGAGACCAGACTGTTATTTATTATTAATAACTAAACACGCTTGAAAATTGTGTGTTTGAGCCAGATTGAGCTCAATTATCATGTAAAATTGTAAATAAAAAAGTTCTTAGTTCTATCAATTGTGGTTAAAGTTATTCACGAGTGTCCTGTGCATTGTGGGTGTAGTTTTCCAGGTGTTGAAAGATCCAGGTGAAGCAGATAAGCCAGCAGAACAAATCGTCTAAGTGCAAGTGACTTCGACGGGGCCAAACCCTTATACAAGAAGCTTCGCCCAGCGAGAATAGAGCCTGTTGCGAATAAGGAGGACATCTGGAACCAGTACGAGCAGAAATCCCAACCAACAAACGATTCCCAAGTCCATAATTCCCGTGGCGTCATTTGGGGAGTGTGTCCAGCGTCCAAAAAATCTCCGATAAAGGTAGAATTTTGCAGGAAGCCTTTGCTACTTGAAAATGCAAAATGACGCGGCATTTTTCAATTTTTGGGCGGTTATAAACAAAAAGCTGTCGAGCGTCGGTTGCTACGTCACAGCTATAAAGAAAATAAACTTAGCAGTTGCTACCTCACAGTAATTAAAATTTTGAGGTTAGCTAAATGTCAGATGAAATTGTGCATTTGTCCGAAATATTTGAGTGTATTTGTCATACCAAGTTTTACTCAAATTTTATGAACCTACACCCCTGAACCAAGATTGGCAGGTTCGCAATTGAATCCAATACATTTGATAAAGTGTAGTTTCCCTTGCAATAATTATTTTATATTTAAAACCCCCTATATTTATCATTAAAGGGAAGGGTTGTGTTTTGTTTTATCTATGACCTACTACTCTGACAATATTTACACAAAATTTTAGAGTCTCAGGACTTTCTAAAAGGAAGTTTCATGAAATATTCTGAAAAAATAAAATTCCGGATACTTTCTAGACGTACTATAGTTTTAGGTCGTTGCGATCATGGGTGTAGCAGGGGGATGCAAAATTGATGAGTTGCAGAAGATGAAAATCTATGATATTCACGATAGAGGTTCTGTATTGATAGTTGACGTTCCAGACACAAAAACAAAAATCTGCAAGAGGCTTTCCCACAACTTCCCTCTTGGACAGTGTGACACTAAATAGTTTTCAAAATCAAATTAAGTTAGGAGTAAAAATATCTCCACGTTTCTAATGAATTAAATAAATTTTCAATTAAAAAAAAACGTTACCCGTTGTGAGAATTGGATGGGCATGAGGACCGAATATGCAATCCCACCGTTTTGTGGGATATTGCAAGGGAACGGGCTATTTCTACCTGAGGCTACGGAGCACCGACCGATCGAATTCATGCGTTTCAGCTATATTTAGTAACGCACTAATTCGTTGCCCCTTTTTGTATCGTAGAATATTTATTCTGTATATATTGGCTTTTGGTAAGAATAAAGCCTGCGCTATGTTCAAATTAGTACTAGTATTTATTGCTAAGTTAAATAAAAAATAAACGAAATGTTATTTTATTAAGGTGCTCACCCTGTATATATTTGACTGATTTTTTTTCGGTTTCATGACAGGCAGATATATAATGTGCAAGCAAAATGTTGTCTTTCTGCAAAAAATAGTTTTTGAGTTATACCGCCAACAGGCAGACAGACAGACAGACGGAATTGAGAAAACCTGTTTTTCGTCATCTAGGGACCCCGAAAAGTGAAGATCTGGAGAAATCTTGGAAGGTGATTTTTAAGCGATTACAATACTTCCTTTGTCTTTTAGAAGAGGGAAGTAAAAAAGAGTCGTACTTTTTGTGTTGTCTGTGAGGGTTGTGGAATAAATAATCCTCTCGAAATATTTAGAAAATGAGAATCTTCGCCCATGTAATGGGGACCACAAAAATTTGTTTATCTATTATCGAGCTGAGAAATGTACAGGACAACCGGTAGGAATTAATACATTGTCCAAAGAGAAGTTTCAGAGATTATCTTTACCAAGAATTATCGCACAGTATCTAATGTTACCTAACTCTGAATCTTATACAAGATATTGTTTTTGACGTTCATTAGCGAGTGTCTTAGTCAATGGTGCAGCTGATCTCTTAACTATTGAAAGACACTGTGGATGGAAATCATTCACCGTGGCAGAAGGTTATATGGAGGAATAAGTTAACAACAAGCTAGCTGTGTCAAAGAACATCCTCGTGGTATCTAATCAAATAAAGCAGTAGCTGGCTGCTCAGGCCTAAACGCAGTAACAGTAAGCGAAAAAGACGCTGATATAATATATAAAACAGTACGATACACATTTATTTTAATTCTGTGGCAAAAAATGTTAATATTTAGTAAATTACATTACACTTCAAAATTTAATATCGTATAGGATTTAAAATAAAATGTTTGCGTAAAGTAATTGTTTTGTTCACTAGCGAATAAAGCAACACTTTATCCACTCTCATCATACGTTACTTTACCATGATAGATAAAGCACAACTTTAGGTATTGGAAAAAAAATTATAGACTTGGCGTCAAACGGCGAAAGAAAAATATATTCTACTTCTTAGTCACTCACTAAATTTCGGGTTGGCATTGATCAAAAATTGTTAAAAGATTTTCATATATTTTGCTTTGTTCAAATGTTTTATGTTTGTATAACCGGGTGAAGAAGAGAACACCAGAATACAAGGAATTGAACAAAACCATTAAGAAGAAAATAAGAGATGACATCAGACACTATAACACAGAACTGGTAATGAAGACCATCGAAGAAAACAAAAATATGAAAATCCTAAAGAAAATAAATACCAAAGGGCGACTCAGAATACACCAGATAAAAGATGAAAATGGAGACATCAAAGAAGATAAAGAAAACCTAATAAGAATCACGGAAAGCTTCTACAGCACATTATACTCAGAAAAATATCCAAAACCACATTAAATAACTGAGAAAACAATTCTGAATCTTGGCTCCGAAGAACTACCTGACATCACATCACAAGAAATCAAAGCAGCATTAAACCAAATGAACAATAATAGAACACCGGGAGAAGACTTTATTACAACCGAAATGATAAAATTTGGAGGGAAGGCGACTATCGAATCCATGAAAATACTACTTAACAAATGCTTGACCGAGAGTAAGATACCAGAGACGTGGCAGAACGCCCAGGTTGTACTAATACATAAAAAAGGTGACAAACTAAAAATAGACAATTATCGACCTATCAGTCTACTCCCTCATCCGTACAAGTTGTTGACTAAGATCATAACAAATAGACTTACGAATAAATTGGATGCTTATCAACCTCCTGAGCAGGCCGGATTCCGGAAAGGCTTCAGCACTATCGAACATATTCAATCCGTCCGCTCACTTATAGAAAAATGCAATGAATATAACGAACCACTCCACCTTGCATTCATTGACTACAACAAAGCCTTCGACACAGTGAAACTATGGTCTATTTTTGAAGCTCTAAACAGTGCAAGAGTGGACTCAAGATATACAAACTTACTAAAATATATATACGAAAATGCAACAATCGAAGTAAACATCGCTGAAGATATAAAAACAAATAAAATCTCAATAAAAAGAGGAGTCAGACAGGGTGACACCATCTCCCCAAAACTGTTTACTCTTGCATTGGAGGATGTTTTCAAAACACTGGATTGGGATCACAAAGGTATTAAAATAGACGGCAGATATTTAAACCACCTTCGCTTCGCGGACGACATCGTGCTTATTAGCCAAGACATGGAGGAGTTGCAAGACATGATGAATGAACTAAAGTCAAAATCCGAAAAAATTGGGCTTACCATGAACTTAGCCAAAACTAAAATTGTGACAACAGACAACACAGAAATACGCCTGGGCGACCATGTCATAGAGAATGTCGAAGAATACGTCTATTTAGGACACAACATTAAACTAGGCAAGGAGAACCAAACTGCCGAAATAGAAAGACGAATTCGAATGACGTGGATAGCCACAGGCAAATTATCATACATCCTTAGGAATACAAGTATCCCAATAAACCTTAAAAGGAAAGTATTCAACACCTGCATACTTCCCGTAATGACCTACGGAATGGAAACTGCCACACTCACCAATAAATCAACCAACAGATTTAGAACAACACAAAGGGCCATTGAACGAATGATGTTGGGGATAAGTCTCAGGGATCATATCACTAATAAGGAAATAAGGCAAAGAACTAAAGTAGAAGATGTCATAAAACGCATTGCCCAACAGAAATGGAACTGGGTGGGGCATGTTGCCCGCCAAGATGAAACCAGATGGACAAAACGGATAACACAATGGAGGCCAAGACTACACAAGAGAAGTGTTGGCAGGCCACAACGACGTTGGCTTGACGACATTAAGAACAAAGTAGGGAGTAAATGGCACCAACTGGCACAGAACACAGAGTCATGGAAAAGAATAGGGGAGGCCTATGTCCAGGAGTGGATGAAGAAGGGCTGCTAGAAGAAAGAACCGGGTGCATCAGTGACATCTTATGGAAATTTCTGCAAAACCGTTAATTTTTATATTCACGCTTTTTGTTTTATTGGTTATACATTTTGCAAAAATAATACATTTTATGTACCCATATATAATTATTCAATGATTTAAAGTAAATTTTAGAATGAAATAGTTTAAATTAATTAAAATCTCTTATTTTATTTTATTTTATACTAACAAAACTATGTTAAATGTTTTAAAATGCGTATCATATATTGTTTATTGTAAATATTAATTAATGATGAATGGCCACTAAGAAAGAAAGAAAGGGGTCTGTAAAATTTTTTCACGTATTATATTTAAATGAAGAAAATGATTAGTAAGTTAAAGTGAATCCTTAGGTAAAAGTATTAGGTAAGTATAGTGAATTAATTCGTTTATTATTTTCAAATCAAATGCATTCAAAGACGCTCCAGATAATTTATTACAAAATTTGAACGGGCTCTGTTTCTTTACAATTTAATTGCAAACGAATAATGGGAATAAGAGGCAATACGTGTAATCCGATTCGTATTGTGTTTTACCGGCTTTGAAAAGCTTTCCTTTAGCCAGAATTCGGTTTGCATCTGAGTTTATAGTCTTAAAATGACTAAAGAAGTTTAAAATCAGCAAATTGTGATACCGCTAGCAGACTTTTGAGTTTGACCTAACTTACTAGCAAGGCACGAATTGATATGCACAAAAAATTATAAAATATGCGCATGTATGCACGTTTGAGAATTATAATATATGGACAAATATTATTATACATATGCATGATAATATGCACCATGAATATCTTTGATTAAGAGAGAACTATATAATTACAATTAAACAACAAAAGTTAGCGCAACAATTTTATTACAAAATTTTAATATACCCCGTTGTTGATAAACAGCAACTACTATCTTAATAATTACATAATTATAATATATGTATACATGAACTTACTTATATTTTATATGTATCTAGTATTAATGCAAAAACTGCACATAATGAACCGTATCCATACTTCTCGTTTAAATTGTTAAATGCAATTAAAGTAATTTTAAAAAATCAATTGATTGAGAAGTCTCTCTTATGAAGAAAAACGTCCCAATTTTGGACGACCAACAATATTTCACATTTACCCAATAAGCTTTGTCGAGGAACTGTGTATATTACATTGAAAATAATCGTCGTTGACTATGTTAAATGTCAGGAAAAGTCAAAATTTCAGTGAGCAGTCTTATTCTGGGTTGCCCGCGGCAAGAGGTCCTATTGTTATTAACTTAAATGTATGAAATAAGCGAACAAATATGTATGTACAACAATAAAGAAATCCATCTAAAGGACAGCCTGGCTGGCAACTCCATTGGCAAGTAACCATTTGGTAGTTCACTCGACGGTCGTCAGTGGCGTTGCGAATTCCGAAAACAATTATTTAGACTGTCATTTGCTTGTAATAAAGTAAACAATTACTAGAATATGCTTATATTGTTATAAATAGATAAATAATTACTCGAAGCCGTTACCACATACACCTCAGGACCTAGTTGCGAGGTCGCGTTCCGCCAATGATAAGAAACCACCTACACGTAGTGTAAAACGGTTTCAAGAGAATATTCCTGCACGTGGTAGGATATTCATCATAAATGCAATTTACGCATTTTTCGGTTCAACTATTTTAATTATTTTGTTGAGGACAACTGGTCGCTCACTTATAATGTCATTTTAAATAGATTTTAGGGGTCAGGAAACAGCATAAAGCAAGATATTGTAATTTGTGACGCTTCTGTTGAAGAAGTTTGCAACGTTTTGCTAATTTATTGAGTGCTTAGGTTTGCTCTAAATTTTTCACTAATGCGTTATGTATTTGTCATTTATTAGCGCTCCTCGCAAGGTAACAAATTTTGGGCTGTTTATAAAGGAATTCGGAATGCACTCTACTGATGGCGCACACGTGTTAATTCGCTGCGCCTTATTTGTCAACGCAAACAGGAACCACATTCCCATGATAGCGGAGCATCGTTAGTCAAAGATGCTTCATCTAGGAGAGATTTGATGGGGGAACTTAGGGCCATTCAACAGTTCAAGCTGGAGGACGCAAACTAGCGTTTTATTTATTTAAGCATTTTAGCAATTTCCGTAATACAAGCGAGAAGGTACTCGTTTCCTTTCCAAATAGTAAATTTATATAATAATTCATCTCACATGCAGTGGCAGAGTTTATGCCAAAGGGACATATGGGTAAGCATTATTATGACTATCGTATGTTTGAATGTGTGAAAGTCGTATGACCTGTTAGTCGTAATATGGTTACACTCTACGCCAAATAAGAATTTTAATGTGTATTATCTGTTGATCGTCCATATTTACTATTTGAGTAGCCGATACTACTCGCTGTGTAATGTTTGAATAGTTGCATTAATCGATTTTATATTTGCTGTCATTTCAAATTGTATTGCTGTGCGCAACTTCAAAGTTTGGACCGGTGTCCTTCGTTTTGTACTCTTTGGAGTTATATTTCTATAGATGATTGCATGCGAATCGAATATTTTTAATATGTTGGTATTGTTTATGTTACAATGTTAATTGATGTCCATATTTGTTAATTCAAGTAAACCAAATATTTTGATTGTTTTCAATGCAATGTTTTATTGGTTGTTCTTTTAAAGCAACATTACAGTTGTTAATAGTAACGCTGCAAAGTCAGATAACAAAAATAAATTGTAAGTGCAAGGGTACCTATTCAGCAATTAAATAAATAAAATGAATCGTTATACGTAGTATAACAGAATTAAGGGGCGTAGTTTATAGCATAGATTTACTTTGGCGTAAAAATTTCAAAGCATGGACTACCCAACTTTTGATTAGTTTGAGGAACCAAAATATGGCGATTTGAATAAAATATAAATTTTCTGTACATATTTTTAATATTATTTTTATTTCTTTCAGTAACGTTATTGCTAGTAAGGGCCAAAAGTCTGCCCTCCCCCTCTAACCTTTGGATGCGTACAAATATTTTATTAATATTTCCGAGTAGCAAACTATACCAATCTTAGAGGTTTATAAAGTATTTGATGTTAATAAAAACTTCCTGATATCCGCTCGGAGCCATGATGCTTTCCTTAAGTGAAAGCGGGGTAAATGTTACCTCGTTCGACAGGTCTCATTGGTAGAATGTGCACATACAATATCAGAAAATTTTGATTAACAAAGTCGCGCCAACTTCAGCATTCTGGATCTTCAACACTAAAAAATGCGCCATATTGTTAAGGATCATCAACATTTTCTGAAATCAGGTACGCATCTTACTTAAGGCACGTTTCAAACGAGGTGCCACATGCCCCCCTTGCAGTTTAAAAAAATCAATATGGCATCCATCACCCATTTTCAATTTTTGATCAAGTAGATTTATAGACTTACTTGAAATTAATGTAGTTTACTACTCTAAAATTTGACTAAATATTTTGATGCTTTCAAAAGTTAGAGCACGGGGGTGTAATGGTTCTCACTGTATAATAACATAATAATTGACTTGCGTTGACAGCGTTTATTGTTTGGAGATCTTTCTACGAATTAATATAAGAAGAGGGCATACTAAAGCAATTCGGGATTTATGCTCATTTATACTTTTTTCGATGCTGTTTGTTGAAAAGTAAAATAGTTTGTTATTAATTACAGAATTTATGAAGCGTAAAGCACTGCTTCCGTAGCAGAGATAAAATATGATGGGAATAACATCTAATCAATCATACTTTTGGCAGTGTTGATTAATAAATACTAAAGTTTTCTTGTTAAACCCAGACTGAACTAAAAGTTAATCATTAGTGTATATATAATATATAAAAATAATTACATACAACTAGTTAGATGTTATAGGATTTAATAGTAACAACGCATTATAAGAGTATATACGGTTAGTACTCACAACCGTCTACAAAATTAGTTTTAACGCGGAATTAACATACATTACCACAATGCATACATTTCAGCAAAAATTATATTCTCTTATAGTTGAAATAATACCCATTGAAACATTCATATCACTAGATTTTTAGTTAAGTACCAAAGTATGTCTTTGATTAACTGATACAAGATGGATTATTTAACACACGTGTCTATTAGAAATTCACGATACAGAGATTTAGAACAATGTAATAATCTTCCACATCAGTCAGGAATGAAATCCATAAATGTAACATCTTGCTATATATTTTTGTTCAAGCTCTTGCTGAAAATCCATGTTTCATCAATGAAAACAACCTGTATTATTAGTATGTATGTATAATGTATGTATAATCGATAACCTCGTTTTACCTTGCGGTATATTTTTCATATAAAATCTTAAAAATTCTATTCTATTTAACTGGATATATGACTGTTCCTTCAAAAAGCTTCTGTTGTCGTCTTGCACCGATTTAAAAACTATTTTGAGCAACTATTTAGTTAAACTAGAGACTGAGTGCGGAAAATCGTCATCAATTTATTCTTTTAAACGGCGTTACAACGTTTTTACAGTTACTTTGGCTAAATAGATACATTATCTAAATTGTGTGTCTAATATTATTAAGAGTTCAAGTATTTTTCTGGGTTTTGAAGAACCTAACTTTCTCCACGGTAAATCTTTGCCATGGGACAAAGCAATGTTTCACCGTGGTTAAAGCATTCATTTTCGAGTTAAAAAAGTTCAGAATATTGAGAATTAGTTCCAGAGCTCGTTTGCCGTAGTGCATTTTAAATGAGAATATAATAGCTAATAAATCAAAAATACAAAAGTAAATTATAGAAACAAGAAACAACAATACTAGTATATCGTTTTCTGGATATTTAAATAACAAAGTGACAAGTTTTGACGTATTAACATTTAAAATTTGGCACTGACGTTTTAAGCTGTGCTTTTATATATGACATGACAATTTTTGGTTCTCTTTAATTCGCCCAGTCAGTATGGGGTGAAGAGAAATAGCAATGTTTGAATGGGTATTATTTCAATAATACTAAGAAATTTTGATTTTTAATGTTCCTATTGTTTCAGGTCACTGGGCTTAGTTCATAGCAGCCGGGCTCCATAGCTCAATAGTAAGCATTCTGGCTACTCATCTAAGGGTCAAGAGTTCGATCCCCGATCCCGGTGAGGTTTTTAAAAAATAAAAATGCGGATGAAAGCCTCTACAGAATGCCATCATTCGGAAGTGATGTAAAGCCATGGGTCCCATGTTACTACGATGTAGTAGCATGTAATTGATCCCTTGCTAAGGTTGGAACTCCTTAGTCTCGCCAAAATTCTAAGTAGGACTAAGGTACCTGGTACTCTGCATGCCCAGACCTTGTCCACGAGGTTGGCAAAGAAAGCCTATGAAGGCCTATGTGCTAGACACGAGTCTCCCCAAAAATACTACTACTAGCAACACATATTGTGTTAAAATGGGTCTATAAGCTCCATGTTTTGGGCCAATAAATGTAATGATTGCTCGGCTCCTACTATCTGGTGTCTATTAAATGTAATGATTACCTGTTTGTGAACTTTAAATAAAATTCAATTGTTGCTGGTGAAAAGCGAAATGTAATAAATGATTACACAAATAAATGGTTGTATGCAAAACTGATTTGGCTAACTACAAGGCAAGCATGAAACTCAAATCCCCTTGGGTTGGGGTCATAAACGGATGTTATTTTATTCCTAAACTCAGTAGTTTGAATGCGCGGTTCTTGGTAGAAACATTCTTAATTTGACAAATGACATAAAATGTCGCTACTGGTGACAGCGTATTTGAATGTTTTAAAAGTGAAATTACTGTGAGAAACGGGTCAGGTACCTATTTATTAAAATTTTTGCGCTTGCAACAATTAGCACTGTTTTGTTTCAGTGATGACTTAGGAATACCTCGCCTTGCTTGTTTCGTGACGTACGAAGGATGCCAAAACGTACATTTGTTTTTGTTCGCTTGGGTTCTCAGCCGAATTCGCACAATCCACGATACTCGATTTTTGGAAACACCGAAGCAAATGGGGTCTTGGGAAAATGCTAATCCATTTCGGAAAGGTTTGACTTCGGATTTCAATGCGTTTACGACACTCTACACTTAAATTTGCAGGCTTTATCCTACCTCGGTTGCAGACTTCTAAGCTGCCCCTTGTGAATGCTGCTCGGATATTCTGCTTGAGACGGTCCCTCGCTGCAGGTGCTGTCCGTGACGTTCTTGCAGTCCTCCCCAACGTAATGCAGTGCGGGGCTCTGGCTCTGGATTCTTACTTTTGTCGGGAACGATTATCGGAAACCCAGCTGAACGGCAGCCGATGTCCTCGGAGAAACGATTGGTATATTTTATATTTTAGTGCTGCGGAAACCTTCACAAACACTGTCACATGTACTCTAAGATGGCCACAATAAAAGTCAATCCTTTTTTCTCGTAATGTTTGTTTAATGGTACAAAATCGTGTTTAAAAGTGGAGCACAAATGTAACAAACTTTACAGAAAATTAATTCAATTGTTCTCCTTGTTTTTTTAACAAAACAGCATCAAGTTGTTAGGTTACTATAATTCTCTTATGTTAAAGGAAATTAATTTTGGTAAAGAAAGGTTACAAATGCAAGTAAATTTGAGTACATAAATTAAATTTACAATTTTTTTAAAACTAAATTATTGTCTTTAATCTTATAACTAAATTTTTCGGTAGCGTTACGCACACAAACGTTATTATTTTTATTACGTCATTGCTCTGCTTTGCACTATTAAGCTTTATTTTTAGATGCACTGATTTTTGAGTTCACCATGTTCGCGTCATTATTTTTTCTCTTCTGTTGCCTTTTAGAATTGCTCTTTTGCAATATTTCTATTATATTATTCTGCTTAATTTACCTTTCTGCTTTGCTTACTAATTTCACCATCTTGTGCTTTTGACTTAACAAACTACGCTACTTTTATAATGCAGCCAACAACCTGTTGTGTCAGATACATTTTATAAATTGGTGTGGCTTTACATGTGCACAAACCTTATTCGAATTATATTAATTTAGTCACAAGCCGATCTAAACCCTTTGAAATTTGCTTTGCTTTTGCGTACCTTTCTCCAACTAATTTAATCTTTCTCGTATCTCATTATCAATGCATTTACTGTTATACTTTAGTTTTAAAATTTGCAATTAGATAAAACATCCCAACTCTGTGCTTATTGAATCGGTCAATTATCTTGCACTGCAAACAGAGCCAAGTTGTGGGCCTCATACCATCTTAATATATATCATGAAAATAGGGCTCGGATGCAGGACTTATCATACGTTTAAAAATGTTCTATGTATCTATGTAATCTATTTTTTACGACCGATTAGAAAATATGCGGTTTCTGGAGAATTTCTTCGCCAGAAAGTAAAAAAATAATATATTGTACATGACCGGAAAGTGTTTTGCAGGTTCGACATGCAAAACGCTACTTTTCGGTCTTGTAACGTAATAGTACATTATGAAATTAGTTTATAATTCAGAGGATTATGGTATGAGTGAATTTTAGCGCATGAGCGAAGCGAATGCGCTAATTTCACGAATACCATAATCCTCTATTATAAACGAGTTTCATATACTATTTTGTCGTCGACTAACATAATAATTTCGAAGGAAATTAATTTCTGCTATTTTTTAAAAGCAGTTCATGTATACAAAACTATGACGTAGTTGTTGCTATGATAATGTGGTTGCTAAGCTATTGTTTATGCTTACGGTAACAATTTTTGTTTAGCAAACACATTTTCGGCCAAAATGAATGATTGTCACGAGCCTTTATTAATAAGTGATGAAATTCTTAAAAAAGCTGCAGAAGCTGAGCTGAGTCTGATTCCTAAAAAGTCGGAAGAGATTTATAAGAAAGAGTATGACAAGTTTTGGCAATGGCTAAGAGCCAAAAATACGGAGATAGTTACAGAAAAGGTTGTGCTTGCGTATTTTTTAGATCAGGTAAGTTATTTGCATTTTGAGTTAGATATATTAGCTACCAATTCATCGTACCTTATTTTTAGTCGAAGATTTACAAGTCTTCATCGTTATGGTGTCTGTTCTCGAAGTTGAAATGCATGTTACGAATAAAGGACAATATTGACATTAGTAATTTTCCTAAACTTACTGCCTTCCTGAAGAACTATTCGGTTGGTTATGCACCAGAGAAGTCTGCAGTGTTTTCAAAGGAACAATTAATACATTTTTTTGTAAATGCGCCAAATGACAAGTACTTGCTTATGAAGGTACGATTTGTTTTTTTAAATGTCAAAGTTTATTATAGTTTCTGTCATACTAATGTTATTTATAGGTGGTTGCAATTTTTGGTTTGTTTGGGGCTTGTCGACGTGCAGAGTTTCATAATTTATGCGTTGGTGATGTTAAGGAGGAAGGCTCTGTGCTGGTTGTTTATATCAGGGACACAAAAACTCACAGGACTAGGATATTTACAATTTTGAATGATGATGGCGCAGTGAATTATACTGATCTTATTAAAAAGTACATTAGTTTAAGACCAAAACATGTGAAAATTGAGAAGTTCTTTTTATTCTATAATTGCGGAAGATGTACATGCAATCCGGTTGGCATTAACACATTTGGCCAGATTCCTCGAAAGATCGCCACGTATCTGAAAATTTCGAATGCTACTGAGTATACGGGTCACTCCTTTCGGAGAACATCCGCTACGATTTTAGCAGATAGCGGTGCTGATATTAGAACCCTCAAAAGACATGGAGATTGGAAGAGTGATGCAGTTGCTGAGGGATATATTGCAGATTCGCGAGAAAATAAAAACAAGATTGCCCGAACCCTTGGAGCTGCTAGTGGACAGATTAGCAATGTTTCTTCAACGAGTAATGGTGTTCTTTCTACCGCTAATACATCTATGTCGGGTATCACAATATCAGGAAATTTCAATTGTAGTATTCATATTAATATAAATAAATGTGATTGATCTTTGTGTTTATTTTGTTGTTATGACAACTTTATGGCATTCGTGCCATAAAGTAGGTGTTTATGCATGATTTTCCCTACATTAAAGATGGCATTGTGATGCTAGTCGACGACAAATTACTATTTTAGACTACCACATATGAAAGTAACATTATCGCGACATCAGCCTACTAGAGAAAGTTGACAATTTCATACACTAGCGCGATATTGTATAGTGCTAGTCATATTGTAATGGCACAAAGTTATTCAAATAATCCAGACGCTTTTGCTTTAGTCGTTGCTATGGTTTGTGTGGTCGTCTAAAAAATAGAGTTCACAACTCGTTCGAAAGTGCAAATATCTTTGCTCGTGTTTTAGATCCACTTGGGCTTCGCTAATTTTTTCAATTTTCTTGAAATGGTAGCCATTTGTAACTGGTAGATAGCCGGTTTTTGATTTGGAATTACAATCTTATGGGTAAATTTGTCTAGGAGAGCGTTCAATCCTTTATAGTTCAAGCAATGAAGTTCCTTTTTCGATAAATAAAAAACTCAAAAGTTTTGAAATTTGACAGAAATGTTTATCTAGCTCTACTGTAAAATGTGTAAAAAGTCGTGAACAATTGGGGAAAGGAACCGCCGCCAACTTGAAGTAATTGTAAACTTTTTCGATTTTTCTCATACATCTTGCAAACGGTCATTTATAATAAAAGAAGGTTGCGGCATGGTTCAATCAGTGGCAAACAACCTTAAATAAAAGTTTACAAGATATTTATATTGAGAAGAGTAGCGGACCTTCTAAGATTACAATCAATGGTAAAACAATATTATATAGTGCTAAACAAGAACCTGGGAAGTATCTTGGTGTTTACTTCGACTGGTGGCTGAACTGAAGTGCCCACATGCAAAATAAAATGAAAGAGTGCTACATTAGACTAAACAAGCTATACCTAGTGATCAATAGAAGGTCTTCTCTCAAAGTGCAGTGCGCCGCGTTATTGATATATCGAGAGATCCAAAAAAACCTGTTCCTCAGCGGGCTGTGGAAATTCAACGTATGAATAATATGTTGGTGACACTGTACGTCAATGTCAAATTCGAGATCATCAGGTTAGGTTTTCCGTCAGTTTTGACACAAAATGACGCAAATCCTAACCTGCTAACCTCGAATTTGACATTGACGTACAGTGTCACCAACATATTAGTCATACGTTGAATTTCCACAGCCCGCTGAGGAACAGTTTTTTTTTTGATCTCTCGATACATATACATCATAACTATGGCCAAAACAATTACTTATGCAAGCTGTATCTGGTGCATTGTCCCCAAAATATATTCAAAAACTGCAAGTGTTGCAAAATAAGGTATTAAATATGGCAGTTGCTGCGCAGTGGTTCATCAGAAATTCTCAGTTGCATAAAGAACTGGGAATGCAAACTATAGTGCAGTTTATCAAAAAGCTAGCAAAAACATTCTTAAAAATATTTATTTCTGTCCATGTGCACATCGTTTCGATTATTATACGCATGCAATAACTTTTTTTATATCGTATGGCTTGTGATAGAAAGCTATAACTTATTTATGTATGTATGTATAATCTGTAACCTCATTTACCTTGCGGAGTAGAGGCTGGTGCTTTATGCGCTGGCATCTGGCGGGACAATGCTCAACTTGCCCCGGATTCGGGATACAGAGTTGGAGCGCGCTTTTGGTGCTTGCGCAACAACCATTGTGTGAGTTGTGTGTCTTGGTGATGTGTATATATAAAATTTAATGTTGATTTTGTTTGTCCCGTATGCGTTCCTATACCATTCATCCGATTGCTATGAAGCTTTGGTGAGTTGTCGTGTGCACGCCCGCGAAGGTTTCTGAATTAGTACAACCATTGTTTTCGGTGTATGAGTGCAGAATTGAATTGAATCAAATACAAACAGTGGCATTTCAGTTCGTGTGTGACATACCAAGTAGTGTTGATTGTGAAATTCCAATTGCCGATCCACATTAGATACCTAATAGATATCACACGCATATTCTTTGTTTTTTCCAAGTGAATTTATAATAGTCGTCCCAAAGTATTACTTTCGCCGTCAAATCAATTAGGCCACCCAAACGACAAGCGATTGGTGGATCTACACCTCCGGCGCGAAAGAAAAGGCCATCAAGAGCTTCAGAAACACACGAGCAATGGGAAGCAATACTGGAAACCGTTCGAGTATGCAGTGCTAGATCCAGACGAACACTACATGATGATTTAAAATTTGGTGCATTCCACTACGATGCTCAAATACAAAGTCACAGCCTCCTATTCGAATTTTTTTTTTTTTTTTTGGAAACTTGTATGCACATGAAACATTTTCATAAGAATTTGAAATAAAATTGTAGGCTTTAATTGAGAGTTTTTTCAAATGTAAATTATTATTAGTAAAGCATTTGCCTTGTTAAAAAGAATATTTGCGAAATTCTAAAGTTTTGTTAAATATCCTTGCAACATACATGAAGTTAAATGTTACCTAAAAAAATATAAATCCAAGTAAATTTTAGAAATATGCTTCAAGTTGCTAAAAGTTATTTAAAAGTTATGCGGTTGTGGCTACTTTAAATACATATAAAATCAGAATAATAAAAATATGTATCATACGGGGACAATACAAAATTTTCCAGAAAAGAATAAAAATTCGAATAGGAATAAGCCCTGACTTTGTATTTGAGCATATGTTTTGATTCTAAACAACTTTTATCACTAAAATTTTACCATATTTTTGAAATAAGGTAGCTTTATTATTGAACGAATTTCATATTTTTTGTCCGGCCCTGTATGCTGTTTGACTTGGAGCCTTTATAAATGCATTTGATATGGTAATCGAACAAGCACTAACTTGTGGCGGTATTTAAATTTCGGTTAACAACTAATAAAAAAATGTCCCATTTATTGCACACTTAATGGACCACACTGTATATACATATACGTATATATATGAATGTTTCTTTGTTTGTCTTGTATGCGTTCATATACCATTCCTCCGATTGCGATGAAACTTTGGTGAGTTGTTGTGCGCACGTCCGTGTAGGTTTCTGAATAACCATTTTACAATAGGTGTCGCTGGGGTCTAGATATTTGGATAAATTGTATTTATGGTCCGAGTTGGCTCATATTCAGAATATATGTTAAAAGAAATATTTTTACTAAAAATGGACCCGGTAGGTGGTTTAAATTATTATTGGCTAGAACATCGTTTGCCGGGTCAGCTAGTATGTTGCATAATTTTGGAGTTTAATTATAGTTCAGTTTTAATTATTTATTTCTTAAACTCAGAAATTAGCATATCATATTTTTTATTTTAAGCAACGAATAACGATGCTCTTTGTAATAATGGGCATTGTATAATTTACTGTCAGTTTTAGTTACCCACTGTTAAACATTCTCTGTATTAACCTAACCATGAATGACACTGGAGGTCGAACTGGTAATATACAGAGCACAAAAAGTGGTGACATAACACATCATACAGAAAAAATTATTCCTGAAGCAAAATCTTTCCTACGGCTAGTACGCCAAGCTACTGCTAACTGGTTGGAACTATTCCTTTCTTAATACTTTATGAACTGTAACGTATACTTTGAGGAATGCACAAAGAAAAAATTAATGTTGTTTATAGACAAGCATCGCAATAACGAAGATGCTATCTGCTGGCCTGATATGGCTACATGTTTGTGGGCCGACAGGGTATTTACAGTACACAAATTTTCGTATCCAAATGCTCCGCAGGTTCGTAGAGTCAAGACATTTTGGTGATTGTGCTAAAAAGAATTCAAACGATGTCCAACCTAAAAAATGTGATAGGTGTTAAGCATCGCTGGAATAGATTAGCTAAAAATTTAGTACCTAATTTACGACTAGTTAGCAGTAATGTTAATAAGAGAGTAATATGCAGCAACCTAGTATAGTTAGCAATTCCTATTATTGTAGATATGTTATTAGTTTAACCAATATCTCTTCTAATTTTTTTAATTCAAATCTATTAAAATAAAAAAAGGTTCTTTTTTAATTCCTGAAGTAGGTACTTCATCATTATGAACAAATTAATTTTATATAGATATGTGTAAATCAGTCAATAACATATGATTCGAATGCTCTTGAAAAAATTATGTAACGAAAACAGTGTACGCTAGATTAATGGAGCTGTAATTGTTTTTTGGATATACAGTCACACTTACTACTGCAGTTGAAGCATATATCAAAATGTTAGAAGCAACCGTAGTCAGTGACAGAACATATTTACGTAAACGAATCTACTGCGTCGTCTTCTCAGGTAAGCTGTTAATGAATTTTGTTTGATTACTTTTCGGCGACTTTGTTTCATCAACAGCTTATTGTGGTTGGCACTTTCTGCCCTACTTATCCCTTGGGGGATGAATTTGAAGTATTCGACGCATTTCTACAATTTGGAATGACAAGATCGCAGTTACTTGGTTACCGCGTCTCTAAGGCTTCATTCCACCAGTAAGGTACTAAATAAGTAGTTAATATTCTACATGAGAAAAGCTATACAAAGTGTTTAACTTCAAACTTGTTTTTAAAAATAATTTAAAAAAGAGCGCAACTTCATAAGAAAGTATTAAATTGGCTCGAAATAGTTGATTTGCAGTAATGTCTTAGCATTCTTTAATATGTACAAATTTCTGTAGAATAGGTTTTAATTGTACTTAAAACGATTTGCAGGCTGCTCCAACATGCTTTGAGTTGCTCTGGTGGGGTGATATATTACATCCAATTAAATGTTTTTATTTAATAACCCATTGCCTATTTTGTCTAATAGTTAACGATGTTATTAAATAAATTCATTGTTATGTAAAATGGGCATTTTACAAAGCATTTTTTTTTCAACAATGCTGGTAAAACAAATGACATTAGCCTAACAAATACTATAACCAAAGGTATTAGTCTCTGGCTGGGTCACTTTACAATTGTCGATTAGCACAATCGACATCGTTGTTTTTTGGGAAAGTTCAATTCGCAAATTTTTTGTTTTGTGTGAAATGCACTATGGAAATGACTATAGTACCTTTAATGAACAGATTTAGAAATTAAAATACTTTGAGGGATTTGAATACACTAAACCATTTTTACAAGTTACAAATTAAGAACTCGGAAGAATTAAAAAAATTGTTTAATTTCAACTATATTGAGCAGTGTACAACCGGCTTACCAAGAGCCGATTCAAATTTAGCACGTTTGTGGGACGGGCTTATAGTGAATCTGTTCGTTCACCGTACAGTCGTGAAGCCAATTACGTCGAAGCTGTTCTCGTAAGAATGTATGCCGATAGATTTACAAATATGAATCACCCTGCTTTACAATCAATGTAAAACATTATCCAACGCCTGAGACGTCATGGTACGCTGGATGTCCATTATAAAGATGGTGCTGAAAGTGCCCGGTGGCTCCACGTGCACGAAGGAACATAATGAAAAATAACCTCAACAATGGACGAGGGAAATCGCAGTAGCAGTGGGAATTGCCAGAAGTACATTATGGACGACGATTAATAACAACGAATATCACCTCTACCATCTCCATGGCGCTCGAGGTTGCTGCTTATCTTGAAAGAGTGAGGAAAAACCTTCAATGGAAATCTGGGCGACCGATGGATCCATATTCACTCGCAATGGTATAATTAACTTTCACATTTCCCATGTGTAGTCCTCGTTAACCACGTACGATTCGTACGAACCTATTTTATACCAGTTTTTCTTAAAATTGTGGGCAGGATTAATATCTGAGCGTTTGATCGGTGCTTTTGTTACCCAATCATTTAAATGCGGAAGGGTATTATACTTTTTAGAAAACAATTTTGATCTTCTGTTGGAGGATGGGCTCTTAAACGTCTTCCGGAAAATTTCGTTTATGACTGCGCACCACAACACTTTGGGCGATAGGAAACCATTTAAATAATAACATTAGATACATACTTTTTACATCGTGGTCCAGTGCTTGAAGCATGTTCAACTTGTAAATCCGAGCTGGGCCAGTGTTGTTTCCTGTGTTAGTTGAACTAATGTAGGTATTGATGGTCCCGGGAAGAGCGCTCTGCTGAATCATATCCACTCTTAACATGCACTTTTTACTAAGGCGGTTCTCTGACAGTATTAACCGTAGTCTGGCTTTTACCCATTGTAATGCACTAAAGTAATATAATTTCAATTGTACTTCTAGTATCGGGTTGAAACAGTGAAATACAGCTAGGAAGAAAGGGTTAGCTTCTCTTATCGTCTATGCTACTTCCAACATTTTCACTTCATTTTATTTATTTTTTTATTTTTATATATCCTGCACCGCACCTTAGTCTCATTGTAAAGAATGATAGTAAAAACGTTTTTTCTCAACTCTTTTAGTATCGCGAACAACATACTAAGATCTCATAAAATCGATGCTCTAGTGAAGTCGTTACAGAACCTTCAACAACCGCCTCTCCACACTCCACAGATCAATATACACTTCTGCACAGAATTAAAGGACCACCAACACAAATTAAAATTACTTTTTAAAAATCTCATATAACTTAATACAATTCAGATATGTCATAGGTAGATCATTTCTACATTATTGAACTGGTACGTCAAAGAAGAAAATCAACAAATTAGACATAATACAGCTTAAATACAAAAAGTAAAAAAAATGGAAAAGCAGAAAATTAACAAAAGAAATCATTAACATGTTTCCACCGTTCTTGGCCTACTCATAATGAGAACTCGGATGCTTTCTTGTGATATCTGGTGCCATTGTTTTATAAGCAAGTTAGACAGCTGTTCAAGAGTTACTGGAAGCTGAAGAACACTATCCCCAGAGGTACTCAATGAGATTTAGATCTGGGCTTTTTGCTGGCCATTTTAGACACTCAATATTTGCTTCTCCTACTGCAGTTGTTACAACATCAGCAATGTGCAGTATTGCATTATCATGCTGGAAAATAAAGTCTGGACCAAAATTTTCAGCATAAGGCTGTATATGAGGTAGAATAACCTCGTCCTTATATCTTGATGCCGTCGGTGATCCATGGTGCACAATAGCTAACTCTGTGCGACCATTTAAACTTATCCCACTCCACACCATCAAAGATCTTCCGCCAAATTTCTCAACACCTCGAATGTTGCATTGCGCGTACGTTTCACCTGGTCTTTGCAAAACGAGATAACGACTATGGTTATGGGAAAGGTGGAATCGGGACTAATCAGAGAATAAAACCGAGTCCCAATGCTTTTAATCCCATTCCTGGTAGTTTAAACAAAAAGTCAAACGATTTATTTTAATTAGCGCCGTAAGAAACCAGTTACAGGGTGTCTGGCAGTCAGATTAACTTCTTTCAACCTCCTTCGTACAGTTTCTGTTGATATTTTTTTCCAGTAGCGAAGCGTAGATAATTTTTTAACTCCGGAGGCGTTACAAAACTCTTCCTTAAAGCTTGCTGCACTATGTAACGATTTTCCCTGGCAGTTATTTTTCTTTTAGCACCTTGTCCTCTTCTTCTGGTAAAACTACCACTGGTTTTATGCGTCGCAGCAGCTCTTTGTTTGTGTTTAGAATTCGGGCAACTTCCCTCCGAGAATATCCTTCGCGAAGAAGAGTGATAATTTGAGCTACTTCTCCGATTACAAGATGATGCAGTGGAATAATTTAGGAAAGGTTGAGGCAACAATAACTTTCTGCAATTTTTCCCCCCGATGGCCACACGTTACTATGCAAAAACAACTCAATGTTTTGTCTTTGACCCGTATTACTATTGTTGACATTCGTTCGTATAATAACCATTGTTCTTATTTATTTCTTAATAGCATACTCACAAAACAATGTAGAAATCATCTAGCTATGACATATATGAATTGTATGAAGTTATATGAAATTTTCATAAAGTAATTTCGATTTTTGTTGGTGGTCCCTTAATTTTGTTCGAAAGTGTATAAAGATTAAGCCTAATTTTTTTTAATAAAATGCCGCTACTTGATACGATACAAACAGATTTTTAAGTATTATTCTCAAAATTAGAACAAAAACAACTATCTTTAGAATTGTTGTACAGGGTGTTATACAAAGCTGCGGAAAGGTTTTGTGTGGTTGAGATAAATAATTTGAATATGCAATATTTCGGCGGCTTTAACCCGCCGAGTTTCAGGCCATATATCTACGTGTGGAATAAAGTGCCCTGAACTTTGAAATAAATATATTGCACACTCATTATTTCCAAATTCAAAAGGTATGTGTAATCTTGGATTAAACAGACATACATTTCAATTCCAAAATTTACGGAATCCAGTCATAAGTTTTTAAAATTCAATTCTGATTTCATAAGCAGCAAGTTTAAATGCCGCAATTGCCAGTAAGCATATTACGTTACGACACGACTTAGAACCCAGAGTTCAGTGTAACATACTTGCAGATAAAACGGAAATAATACTGGCTTAATGCTGATATATGTTATGAAATGTTATATCGCCACAATAAATATACCTACTTTGTACTTTGAATAACTAAGCAATTATGTTTGTATATACAGACCGTTTATTTTGGTAATAAATCAATCAACTATTATAGATTCATTTACATCGATCCTAGCCTTCCAAGCCATAAACTTATGAAACGTGAGGCTGAGTTTCAGAGTAGCATAATTATCGTCCCTTTAAGTGACATTGACTACATTGTCTTAAAACAGAGGTGCTGCCTCACCCCTGTGCTTAAAACTTTGGGGACAAGAACCAGTGCAAGTAACAGAATCCTGATCCAGCCTTCCAACCATTTCTGTTCAAGATACATATAATCGATAGAATTCGCTAAAGTCAAAGTTTGTAGAAGAATCTGCAGATTATGATTTTAATACAAGGTTTTAATCCATTTGTAAATAACTTGTAAATAAAAATAAAGAGTGTGTATGCTAAATTTGTAAAACAAAAACATTTTATAGAAAACCTTGGTTAGAACTCCAAAAAATTGATGGGGTTGTATTAGTATCTTATGACTTGCAATTTTTAACTGTTGGATCAATTTTTATTGTAATTTTGACAAAATTATCAGAAGAGATCTAAGGCTAGCCATCAAGTTTTGTACAGTAGTATGCGTTTTGCCGCAGAAGTAAAAAAGACTAGAACAGTAGTTCTCAGCGTGAGCCATATGGCCTCAGAAGGCCATGGACGATTTTTGGGGGCACAGAGAATATTTAACAAAATTGGAGTTACAGCAGCACTTAAGCTGACAACGATTAGCTTCAACAAAAAATAAAACAAGATTTGAAGGTGCAAGCACTTCTCGATACTTCTGCACAATGTTGTGATGCAGTGGTTATCGACATGCGCTCTTTGGGGCGTCCGATTTTTAACCCTAGAATGGTAACATGATTTTTTTTAGCATAAATGGTAACATGGTGTCAGCCATAACAACATTTACATTTTCTTAATGCTAACAAGTATAAAATAAAATACGGTTATCTGAATGCCAAAATATATATTGTAATGATACAAGCTTAATATGGCTTGAATTAAATTTGTTAAAAACTGGGATATTACAATGGTTTGGATTTATGCAGGGATAAGCCATATTTGTATCAGACACATAGCTATTTGAAAATTACAGGTGGATTGAAATTAAAAATAATATTTTATAAAATACAGTTAAAAATCAATGACAAATGTTAATTTCGAAATAAGATAAAACTATGTAGGTTTAACCCAAATACATATTAGACTAGAAGGCATAAAAAGGAAAATGATGTAGTTAGGAAATTTATTTCGGTAGACAAAAAAAAAACAAACTGAAAAATGTAGAAAACAAATTTTTGGTATAATTAAAATATGGAAGATAACTCTGTTTTATTCATGTAATTTTGGTTAGGATATTAAGGGTAATTAAAACAAATCGACGTGGTGATTTAAAAATGGAATTTTAAAAGACTAAGAACAAGAGAAGAATTAACTAAAGAAGATTATTGGAAAATGGTGGACAACACTAATGGATAGAAGAATTATTATATACAAGTAGGGTATTAAGGAAACATACTGGGGATATTACATTTGACATATAACAAAAGTAAAATGGGACTACGTCAAGAGATGCATTGTTGAGTGGAGCTTCCAAGGAGGTGTCATCGGAAGGAGGAGGAGCGTTCCAGGTAGCCGTTGTCTGTGACAGGTGGATGTCCAGGTTTGCTGATTGCTGACAGGAGTTTGGGGTTTGCTAATATTAGACAATTGGAACGAATGGTCTGTTGGTGAGCGGTGCATTGCAGTAAGGAGCTTGAAGGGATCTAGTTTCATATCTACAATAGGCTGCTGTCTTGAATGTTGTGTGAATAACAATACAAGGTGGGTGATCTCTTATCAGAGTTTAACTAGAAAATAAATGAAGACGTTAACAAGGTGAAATTAATGAACAAATATGAACTTGCTGTGTTATTTAATATTATTGTGTACCATTCAAAAGATTGGGCATTTGTCATTATAATTTGAAAACTGTTTTGATATTTGGTTGACATAAGTTGTGACTTATGATTTAAATAAAATTTTAAAATATTAGAAAATCAATTTTTCAGAAACAAGTAACTAGATAACGGAACGTGTAATATAAACCCCCACTTGAGGTGTTGAATTACTTATTTATATGATAAATTAAATTAATAACTTACCTCACAAATGTCAATATTTGACATATAAAGATTGTCATGGTATATCTTTCTAATTATTTTCAATATTGCTCCGGCTAGTCAGTACAACTAAATGAATACTCTTTATCCTCAGCTGAATGGCGCTTCGTAATAACAAGTATAGCTGATTGTTTAAATATTTGGTTACTATAAAGTAATTTTATAGTTACTTGCAGGTCTTTTACTGATATTCTAAATATCTTAATGACATTCAGATATATTTATTGACTTTTCAATGACGTAAGGATAGTCTAGTTTGTTTTGGGATAACTTTTTATCAATATTTAAAACCCAAAATCCCTAATTTACATTTCTCAATCTTAGCTTAAATCCAAAAGGTATAATCTCTAAATATAATTGCCTAAAATCGCCGAGTACTCAGAACACTATTAGAATTTAGATAATTAATAGTAATTCTTAGTTCTAAATACAAGTTCACCAATATATTATACACACAATTTAAATATTCTTGAAGTATTCCAAACGTTGTTCGTAAAAGTTGTTAAACAAACACTGACCTTAGCGTCGAGTAACCTGATCAGAAACCTATAGAATCCCCTCTGCAAACGAAGCAGGACAGCTAACAGTAACTGGATGGTTGAAATCTCCAATCCCCTCAAAAAGCTCTTTGGATGTGTTGCTATCTTCCAGATAGCACTTCTCAATTGAATGCACAACACACACGTAAACACTGGCTCTACGTTAATTATATTGTAAGTTATTTACTTGGTAATATAACTTCAATATGAAATTGAAAACACTTCAATTATGTCGACTTGATAGACGGTTTGACTTGCTGAATTTACTTTGTATCATTACCAGATACTTTCTGTGTAATGATCATTTAATTAAATTTAATTGAAAATACCAATTGGTTGGGATTGAAACACCATCGGTTTTAATATGACCGCCTCAAGTCGAGTTTCAAATTGAACTTTTTTATTATTCTGTTTATTATTGCTCTTTGGTTACGCGTAACCATTCACAACCCAACGACTGTACACAAACTTTTTTAAATTAACTATCTGGATATCTTTTATATAAATACATGTGACATGCAGACTGCATGTAATATTACAAACGCACCCCTGTAAAGTTTTCAGAAGCTATTACAAAAAGTAATTATTGACATTATTATCCAAACGAGGGCAATTTGTAATTAAAGTACTTCATTTACATCAGAGCTTGAAAGTTCTGCACTTTTAAAAAGCACAGCAAAGTGTAGCCAGCATTGTCGCTTAAGCATACATTTGCTTACAAACAAACCCTATATTTATATATACACTCAATTCTAAAGGTTAAGCAAGAATTACTTCCTCACTTCTGACCTTTGTAAAGCTGTGGTTGCTATTGTACTTTGTAGACTGCCTCACAATTTCTTCATTTCTATTTTAAAAAATACATTGTGTAATTACATCATAAACGAATAATTTCAGGCTGCAATTTTGATTTGTTAGAGCAGACGATTTTGGGCCTGGTAATTTCAGTCGTTAATACTAGTAACGGTATTGATATTGTGATGTTACATATACAACACAGGCGATGATTATTTGCACTAATTGAAACGAAATAGTCTTCCACTTGGCAACAGTCTACTAAACACTAAGTGGTAGAAAGGTACTGTGAATACCGTATTTCCTCCTCTGCCAATGCTCACTAGACCCCACGTTTTAGTCTTCGTAATCTCTTAAAATCGTGCTTTCAGTGTAGGCGCAGAAAAAGCCTATAATGTGGCGGTTCACAGTTACAGGTGATAATGGATAGAAATTTGTATCAGAATCGTTCACTAATAAAAAAATACATTTGGTACACAGTTTTGAACTCGCCACCTTAAGCTCAGCAGCCCAATTATGTACTATTACACCACTGTGCTCCGTGGTTACGCGGTCACGTAACGGTTATTACTGGTATCATGAATACAAATCGAAAAACACATAAAGAACCAATCTCGTGCAATAGCGTTTCAGTTCTTAATTTCCACAATTGGCGCATACAGTATACTGATAGTTATGCTGTTCTCGAGATACAATGTTAACGTCCAACCTGCGGGACACCTTTACTAAACTTAATTTCCCGACTTTCCTATAACGCCAAAGGGATTGCTGTCTTATCAAAAGTTGCAGTTTCATAAGACCTATCACATAATTTCGTTTTGACCGTGAATGATTGAGCGCTTGCTGCAAAAATTGCAATTTAGTAAAAATAGTCGAACCCGACAGTAATACTTCCGCAGATGGTGCCGAAGTAATAACTAATAGAAAATTATTTTTAACACTTACTTACCTATGTTCACCAATTTTAATTGTGACAACCTATTACGACAGACACACTGGTTTAATTTCCTCTTAATCAGTTAGCTCTCCATCGGTAACGATTTTTTTAACTTTCAATTTATCTGAGCCCTTGTATACCTATGTTTACCAATTTTGATTGTGAAAACCTATAAAGACACATATTGGTCGTTTATTTTTTAAAGATCCACCACCTGTTGCTTAATGTTGGCCAACGGAAAAATCACTAGTTATAGTTACTTTTGTGAGTTACAAATGGCAATTCTGCAAGTGAGCTATCACCTTAATTTCATGCGTCAAACCGTGAAACAACGCAAGCTCAACTCAGATAAAGTAGAATTTTCAAATTTTTGAATTATGCTTCTGAAAGGAAGAAATTTACTCGACAAGAAATTGAAAACCGCCCTATTCCAATGTTCCCTCGAAATGAAAAACCTACTCCATTCTTTAAGTAGCCGACAGCTAGAAGAGAAGCTTTCAAATATCTTTGCTGTGATTTCTTTGGGTAAAATTAACTTTCAAAATTTTAAGCACTAATTATGGTAGGTGTCTAGATGTACTGTCCGCCGTATATTACACTCTTTTAATGCCGGTCAGGAAGTACAAACTTCCAAAACTTACGGTGGCCGTAAAAAATCTCCATTTTTTATGATCATTTCTTTCGGGAAGAATTAGGTCGCAAAATTTATGATTATAAACGAAGTGGGGAATATTTCACTCTACACTCATACATAGCGGCGAAACGAATTAAATTCTTAAACATGTATTTAAGATAAAAAGAAGATTTCCCAAACATTAAATTTGTATACTTGGACGAAACGTGAATATATAAAAACGGTTCTCCCACCAAGAGGTGGGTAAATGAAAATCTTCCGACAACAAATTCTAAAATAAGGAAATCAGAAGGCGAGCGGTTCACAGTATTGCATGCTGGATGCTCTTCTGGATTTCTAGATGGATGTGGATTACTTTTAAGATCTTGTAACAATGACAGAAATTCTCAGAAAGCAATGACTGGCGATTTATTTAAAGGATGGCTTACGAATAGGTTAGTTCCATCATTAACGTTCAAGGGCTTCAAAACAGTATTTATAATGGACAATGCGCCATACCATTCTTTTCGTGTTGAGAAGCCCCAACTCGTTCTTCTAATAAAACAACAATGCAGGGTTACTTAACAAAATTTAATATTGATTTTGAACCTACATATACAAAAAAAATAACTGTGGGGACTGATAGAACCCATTTTACCAAAAGCCCCTGTGAACTATGAAATTGACACAATTTGTTATGAAAATGGTATAGATGTGTTACGCCTCCCACCCTATCATTGTGAATATAACCCCATCGAGCTGGCATGGGGAAATTGCAATCAATATTACAACAAAAATATAAATATGGTAACTGATGATCCAAATTTGTGGATTGAAGCTCTATCCAATTTCACACCTGAAATGTGGCAAAATAGCATTCGTCATTTTGAGGAACTCATCTCTAACGACTGGCGTAAATATATGGGCAACTTTAGTGTTCAAGATATACCACCTATCATCATCAATTTAGCAGAGGAGTCAGATTCTGATCTGAAGACTGATCTTTCCGATGATGACCCCGACACTCATGACATGGAAGTTGAAAATATCCCTAGTTCTTCTCTGTAAACCATATTTTAAATTTCTGTTTAACAATCATCAATATACTTACATTAAACATAAAATTTGTTCCTAAACTTAAAAAATGCAAATAATGTAGCCAAGTCACCTCTTCTGCCAAATGTGCAATATGCAAAATGTGTTGAACATGAATTTGGTTATAAATCCATTATTTGGCCACACTACACTTTGAACAAAGCACCTTATTTTTCTCCAATTGTGAGAATTGGTGGAACGATTTATACATTTGTACATCAATCGTGTTTTCTCAGTCAGCCTCAGTTGCATAACTCGAGAAAAAATGGAATTTTATGGCTCCTGCGTCAAAAAACATGATATCCCGCAGAATCTGTAACACCCCTCTGCATTACACATTACACCATCTGGTAAATCCGTACCGCAAATCTAATTTTAAATAATTCAAATGCTCAAACTTCCGCCGGATCAAATGTCAGTTTACAATTTACATTTAACAACCTAACCTCAATTTTGAGTCCTCGTTGTGGAAATACCCTAACCATGTTGCCACGTATTCCTTTCAAACAACATGCGACGTTGGTGGATCTTAAAAAAAACGGCCTATACATATACTGGTTCAACTTACTCTCAATCGGCTAGCCCTTGATCACTAAATTTTTACTGTAGATGACGAAGTCCAGAGCTGGGTAAATTACTTTTAAAAAGTAATTATTACTAATTACCAATTATTGCCCAATGAAGTAATTGAATTACTACAGATTTCAATTACACACATGGAATAGGAATTCAATTACCAATTACCTCTTAATTGTGACTATTCAACTCACTTGGCATCTATCAAAAACTGACCAATAAAAATACAAGATTTGACGTCTTTGAGCCAATAAAAATGAACTATATTGACAATTTTCACTAGTGAAAAGAATCGACAATTTTCACTAGTGGTGTAGTGAATATTTTTTGACAATTTTCAGTAGTGAAAATAATCGACAATTTTTACTAGTGGTATAGTGAATATTTTAAACAAATTTGATTTTTATTAGAAAAAGGAAGTGCTAGCTCACTCGTCCTAATCGAACCTAAGCGCAATGGACATTCGTGATACCACATCAAAAATATTCGACATAACTTTGACTACTCATGGTATTATAAGTGATTATACAACATAAATTACTTTTTCAATTACTTTCAATAGAAATTGTTGTCATATAGTTGTACTTGTAGAGCTTTCTTGCAAGTTGTAACTATCATTGTGTCGTGTTAATTCGTAATCGTAATCCAAAAATGCTTAAATTTACTGTTTTAATGACTATAGTATAGCTATTAACATATCTAGGAATGTTATGAGTATCATAACTGCCACAGATGTTGTTTTGAAATTCGAGACCGTAGAGCGAGCATTTTAAGACATCTAAGGCTGTAACATTCATGGTTTCTTATTGGTTGCATTATGGTAGTGGCTACCATGTACGATAAAGGAGTATTGCCTTACAAACACAGTTGTTTCTGTATGGTAATGGTTGCCATGTATGGTGTAGGAATATTACCATACAGATACAGTTATGATTTGGTTACCAGCCTACTTTTGTATATGTAAACAAAAGCTTAATTAATATCCTGAAATCGATAAACCTATATACTTTATCACTTTTAAACTTTGTATAATAATTAGTGTACTAGCTATTTACACCGTTCACCAAAACCAAAAGTTTTTAGTTTGTTTTGATGTATCATGTAAGTAAATCAACAAAGTCAAAGATAAAAAGGTATATATATATATATATAGTGTAAATTTAAAAACTCTTCACAGCTCGTGTGGTTACAAAATAGTTCAATATGTTGACTGGGAGCGGAAGAACATCCAACCCTCAGTACTGGGCACAATATTCAGAGCTTTATTGGTTAGGAAATTAAAACCACATTGTATTCTGTCGCAGACGTTTCGGAATTTTTTATTTTATTCCATTTTCAATGCCTAAAGAAGAATTTACAATAGTACAAAGGTGATCTAACAAGCAGTTTATGAACTTACCGCAAAATACTAGCGTACAACCTTAAAGCTGTTAACATGTGTTGATGGAAAATTTATAAATTAAATATGAAAGGAATTGGTGAAGCCTCATTTCTTATTAATCTTAGAAGCACACTACGTACTACTGATTGTTATAATTACACGTTAAAATACACAGACACAATTAAAATCAGTTTAAAAGTTGTTAATTTGTACAATTTAGGTCATGGCTGACAAGGTCACTGCAGGTATAAAAATGAGGCTTCACCAATTCCTTTCATATTTAATTTATAAATTTTCCATCAACACATGTTAACAGCTTTAAGGTTGTACGCTAGTATTTTGCGGTAAGTTCATAAACTGCTTGTTAGATCACCTTTGTACTATTGTAAATTCTTCTTTAGGCATTGAAAATGGAATAAAATAAAAAATTCCGAAACGTCTGCGACAGAATACAATGTGGTTTTAATTTCCTAACCAATAAAGCTCTGAATATTGTGCCCAGTACTGAGGGTTGGATGTTCTTCCGCTCCCAGTCAACATATTGAACTATAAATATATATATATATATATATATAATAATATATATTATATTTATATGTACAACATATTAAGGTAGGTATAATAAAATAGGTAAAAGTACCGATAATATTACACTCTGGTTACCTTCATCAGTACCAGTTTTTCAAATAATTCGTCCAAAGTCGCATTCCTTCTGGCACTATCTATAAATGTGGCAAACGAGAAACGCCTTTCGACTGGTGCTAAGGAAGGCAAATCTGTGTTATGTCAGGAGTTTCATTATGGGGTATTGATTTAGTATATTTACATCTGTTCTCTTGTGTCTTCCAAATAACGAAGTAATTTCTATTTTTCTTTTAAAGTTTATTTCTTCGTTTATAGTTGAGGTGGAAGGATTATCAAAACTGAAAAAAATTTCGTTTTCTGCTGCATTTCAATTGTCTGAATCTCCCTTTGCATCTTGATTCATATATTCATCGTTGGAATTTGCAAGCAAATTCGAGGCTGCCGCAATTAACATTGTAAAATTATTGTTTAGGAGATATTTATATATCAAAGAATCTTGAAAATATTATTTTATTAACGCATGCTTTTTAATATTAAAATAAGAATAATAAAAAATTCAATAAGTCGTGACATATTTAATATTTTAGAAATTTTAGAAATTACAAAATGTTTCGCAACTTATGGTTGCTTCATCAGTTATTTTCAAAAACTTATATTTAATATTCAGATTATAAATCTGAACGAAATAAAGTAATATAATTAAAATGATAGATTTGTACATATTTAAAGCTAGACCAAACGAAATTAATTAACACAAAAGGTTTGTTATATGCATACTGAATGAACGTAGTTATTAATAAAAGTAAGGCCAGTGAAAAGGCAAGCAATCTGAAGGGTAGATGATAGCAAGATGAGGATAAAATAGAAATTGCAAAGAGCAGTCCAGAATTAGGCAACGGAAGAGAAGAAAAGCAAGTGACGTGTTAAAATTGTGAACTCGAAAACCAGTGCATTAATAAAAAATCAAAGTGCAAAAGCAGAGCAGAGATTTCTAAAACATGTGTGTGTAACGAGAGAGAACAATGTTAGCTATAAGCAATAACGACAATTTTTTGATTTAAGAAAATGATAATATTAAGAATCATGTAATGAAACTTTACTCCGTTTATATGTATTTGTTATCAAAATTAATTTCCATTTAACATTAGAAGATCACGGTATCATAGCAACGTGATGATTTTTGTTGTATAGGAGAACAATTGAAATAAATCAGAAGCTGACTGCACCAAAATTTGTGCTCCCAAAGATTAATGTTTTTGCAATAATAAAAGTGTTTTACAATTATAAAAAGTATTCAGTTTTATTACCCAAGTTATCGTGCACCTGTGGGAACGCTTGTGACAAGTTCCGCAACAAAAATTGTGTAAATTTTTAATTCGTCCTCGAGGGAACAACGGCAGCCGACACCTGGAGTTTCCGAAGATCGATTCCGGCCTATTTAAGCAACCTAACCCAGAGGTCTCCATTCTAGTACATCAGAGGGGTATGCAAGAGCATCCCGAACCAGCATTTGCAACCAGGAGAGCGGATTCAACAGCAATACTCGAACGGTGTCACTTGCACCTTCGTCGGTCCAAGTTCGGGCTAAAATTCCAAGGTACGCACTAGCTATAATTGAGTGTTGAGAGCTCGGGAAAGTTGTTGAACTCCGAGAATACAGTCTGCAGAAGAAGCATATCGCATTCCAAGGGTCCAGCTACGCCGTAATTTTCATAATCAGCAAGGCGTCATCAGATTTTGCGAAATTGGCGGATTTCCAAGCGGTTTAAACAAGTGACTGGTTGGCGTCTATCTACGTCACACCTATACAACAAAATCGTGGCGGTTTGTTACCATGCTCGATAATTAAATCAATTTACCTGAGGTTTCCTTGCTTCATTTCACGAGATAAACTATTCAAATAAACTCTGGTTTCCATTTACAACGTTCTCTGTTAAATGCCAATTTTAGAAGTTGTGAATAATATGAACTGGAATCGCGCATATGAACTACTAATTTATGAATATACTAAAATTATGAACTCACTTGAGAGAAGTTTCGTGTTTTGCCGAGAGCTAGTCTAGATAGTATTGCAGTTCAATAAAATATAAAAAGGGGCAATTATCCATTTTATTTGAACATTAATTAATTAGTTAGCCTAAAAATTACTTACAGGCAAATAGTAGCACAACAGTAAAATATAACCTGAGAGTTGTGTGATGTTTTGCCCTAATTAAATTTATATTAATTTTGTACCAAAATAAAAATCATGTCAGGGTCATTGCATTTATATAGGCGCCCAAACGTCGAGCCCCTGCATAATATCAATTTTAAATTTTGGTAAATAAAATTATGAACATTATTTATTGCTAAAAATGTGAAATCTGAGAAATATAATTACACGAGTTATTTATTTGGATAGGTTATGATAAATTAAACTTAGATTGTCTATATCAGTTTTATAATTAGTGATTGGTTGTAAGGCTCTTTTGTATTTCTATCATGTCTAGCCAAAAGCGTTTTTTTAATTGCTCTCTTTATGTAGGACAGTAGGAGTATTAAAGTTAAATCTATGTTGATGAAAAACTTAAAGATCCTGCCTTAATCATTCAAAATCAAAATAACAAAATAATTAAAAATGTATTTGACAATAAATTCATTGACATTAATACATATAAAACTCTAATTTCACATAATGGTCTTTCTCCTAAAATATATGGATTACCAAAAGCACATAAAGATAATATACTGCTATATAGCCCCTATTTAGGAAACTATGCCTTCAACGTATTTCTTTTATATTACAATAATATTTACTATAATCAAGACCTCTTATCTCTTCGGGCTGGGTTCATCAAATCTAGTATGCTATTTACTGTAGCAATGAAACTTTATAACCTCAAATTCTTTGAATTAATTTAATGTTTAAATGTCAAAGTTTACTTTTCAAATTTTCTCCACCAAGGTATACTGACACTTGTGCTTTTACATTTGACGTTTACTATTTATTGACTCTACTATATAATTATTGCTTCAGTTTTTGTTATTTACTTTCAAATTGACAGTATTCAAAACTTCAATGTCAACTTAATCTAACAAACCTGTTTTCTATAGCTTATGTCCTTACCACGAACAACACTCACCACTAACGCCTTTCTTGAACAGATTACAACATCCCAAAACACCCAACAGCTATCCCTTCCTTGGTCCTGTCAACTGATGCTATCTCCAAACTCCTGCTTCTGCTAGTCTTAGACGTCACAACAAGCTCTTGCGTTTTGCCCTGCAATTTACTGAAAAAGAACACTTTTCCTAGCTGCTACTGCTCTTTCTGGTACAACCATCACAGCTATTGGCTCCTCTTGTATGTCTGCACCATCAAACCAATTCTTATGAATGTCCTACTTGCTCGTTCACGTCCAAACAATTTCTCTACTTCCAAAATCTCGTCCTGGTCACTGCTGCAGTCCACCGTCCTACTATCTGGTACTGGCAACCCTTATATCTGCTCTTCACACGAAATATTGTCCTGGTAAGTTGCTCTCCTTGGCTCAAGCTCGATGCACCAAGTATCTTTCCAATTCCTCACACAACCAATATGAAATTTCTTCTTATTATTTGTAGTTTAATACAATAAATCCATTTTCCATCAATAACTATTAATTCTTGTAAACCAATGTTACAATAACTGTATATCTTTGCTTCTTGATACTATTCACAATACCATATTGTATTAAAACAATTTATGCAGAAATTCAATTTAATTTCAATATTTAATTTTTCAGAAATTTTATTACATCTGCATTTATGAGTACTTATTAGTTAACTGTTTTTATAAACAAATTTTTTTATCTACTAGTAACCATTATTTATGCACACTATTTAATTAATTTAAATAATAATAACAATACATCATTTTCTTAACAAACACAATTGTCGATGTAACCTTAGTTTGAATTTAATTTCCTTAATTATTAATTTCAATGCATTCAAATCAGTCTACCAGTATTTTATGAATCCCAATGAATAATGCAACCAGAGTTGATTTTCATTAATTAATGTTAAAATTTTATATCTATTAAGACTCAATTTCTGTAACTGTCCAAATTTATTCGTCCAATTTTCAACATTCCTTTATTATGATCTCTGTCCATATCATGTATCATAACAATACCTATAAGACCTATTGTCGCATCTTACATTAGTCCAACCTACAATCTATCTAAATTTCTGTCATAGATTTTAGCTAATGTAACATCGCTTAATAAATTCAGCATTCGAGACTCATAGAAATTCAAAGAACATAGAAACAATACCAAACTTAACAACCACCATGCTCTGTTTTCATTAGACGTAGTCTCTCTTTATACAGACATTCCAATCGATCTTAGGATCTATTTGGTATAGTGAAGTGAAGTTATTTTTCAAAACTGACACATCAAGTGCTACATCTTTGGATTTTACACAAAAACAGCTTTCTAATGATGGTACCGTTGACCCCCATTTCAGTTTATAAAAATAATCAAGTTGGCCGTGCTGCAGTCGTAACGATCGATAGAAAAATTGGAACCACGAATATTAGTAGAAAACCGTATGTTTTACTTCTATACCAAATTTCCGAGTTCTATCTATGGCCGTACTCAATTAATACCACCGATTCCATACTTAATTTACTCACTGTACATATAATAACACAATTTACTCACAAACTTTTGGTTGTTCAATGGGTTTGCTTATATCTTCTGCAATTGCTAATCTTGTATAATAAGATATAGAGACAAAAATCCTTAATCTAGATTCCAATTTTTCTCTTTATTTAAGATATGTAGACGACATCATAATGAAAGCAGACTCACAGGACAAACAAAATTCTTTCAACCCCTTTAATAAAGTACACCCCAGACTGAAATTTATGATTGAAATTGAGGATTCCAGTGTATCCATGAACTATTTAGACATTATTTAGGCAACTGAAAGGGGGTAATTTTAACAAATTGGTACCTAAAGGCATAAAAACAAATAGATACTTAGATTTTAATTGAAATACTACAACGAAATATAAAACAGCCTTATTAACAATTTACTTGACAGGGCTATCCAATTATCCTCTAAACAGTCTCATAAAAACATTTTAGAATTAATCACTGATATATTAATTATAAATGATTATCCTATTGATTTAAATTACAAAACCAATTAACTATTCAATAAATAAATTAAAAACACTAACAAAGTTAATCTTAATCATAGAATTACAACCAAATTGTCTAGGCAACGAATTTACTATTTCAAATACATCATCACAAAATAAATATGTATCAATTCTATATTTTCCTAAGCTTCCTGAAAAAATTAAATATATATATATATATCCGAGCTTTTTACATCTGTCGACGTCTCTCGGTTCCTCTCCGCCATACATTTCTATTTAGGCGTAAAGATAACAAAAGAAGGCTCAAGCAGTAAAGATATACACAATAAAATCAATCAAGGAAAAAGAGCCATAGGAATGTTAAACTCAATTTTATGGAGCGACAGGTTAACCAAAAGAGCAAAATCCTCAATATATAATGTAGTAATCGAAAGTATAGCTACGTGTGGATCTGAAACCTGGGAACTTACAAAAAAACATAGAAACAGACTAATGACGCTGCAAATGGACTTCCTCAGAAGAAGCTGTAGGATATCGAAGTTACAACACATTACAAACGAAGAAATAAGAAATAGGATGAATGTACAAAAGACAATTATCGATACCATTGAACAAAAACGGCTCATTTGGTACGCACATGTAAGAAGAATTCCGGATGAAAGATGGCCAAAGAAGATGGATGAACGGACGCCACCGCAAAGAAGAAGGAGAGGTAGACCTCGAATAACTTGGAAGAAAGGAGTAAGAGAAGCCATGGAAGCCAGAGAATTAAGAGACGAAGACATCGAAAATAGAGATGAAAAAATTAAATACGAACTCAAAAAATACAATATCAAAACTGCATACAACAACCATAGCACTTAAGGCAAATTGTTTTTCACTAATTTAAAAGCTAGAACAGAAATAAGTAGTGTATCAAATTAACTGTAATAACTGTAACTCAACTTATATAGGTCAAACTAAACAACTATTAAAAAACAGAATCAGACAACATAAATATTCTATTAAAATTAATAGCATATCACCCTCTTCAACAAAAACTGCTTTAACGGATCATGCAATAAAACATCAACAGAAATTTAACTTTAATACTCCTACTGTCATATATAAAAATAGCAATTTAGAAAAACGCATTTGCCTAGAAATGATAGAAATACAAAAGAACCCTCAATCATTAATTATAAAACTGATATAGACAATCTAAGTTCAATTAATCATAACCTATTCAAATAAATAAATCCTGTAATTATTTATCGCAGATTTCATATTTTTAACAATAAATGATATTCATAATTTCATATACCAAAATTTAAAATTTATATTAATACAACCCTTCTTGTATTATATGCATTAATAAAATAATATTTTCAAAATTCTTTGAAGTGGATTATCTCCTAAACAATAATTTTATATTTTGAAATGTTAATTTTTACGACTAAAATTTAATATTGTTTGTATGTCTTTTAAACTATTATTGCTGCTTTCTGAACCCGCTACAAAAGTACTATGCCGTCTAAGCGTTATAGATGGTATCGTTAATTAAGCTATTATTGCTGCTTTAGATTTTTCATTAAATATTTAAAAAATACCACAGAGGTAATATTTATTAAACATTTGACGTCAGAATTCCATTAACATTGTATTAATTATTAGGATATGGCTGCACCAACATTTTTATATCTCGATTTGTAATATTTAAAATTAAAATTAAAGCTAGGTTTTTATAAAATGAGCTAAACACACACACTATTACTATCTCTTTCGAACCTGCAGTGTTACATTTTTGTTGTTCATATGAAAGAACTGTTCATTTAATATTCATTCCATCGAGCCACTACTAACTGTATTCATATTATATCCCTAGGCAGATAATGTGTTATTTCTGTCCCGATTTTTGTAACCTAGAAACTTATTTCTACTCTCGGTTGTGGAAAAATGTTTTTTCGAACATGAAGAAATGTCGAATTTAATTTTGGCTAGATTTTGTAATGGTATTAGGAAAAATAGCACGTAGAATATGTTGCAAAGGTGATTCTTGCATGTTCCTGTAAAATTGATCCGCTCCCTCTGCTGCGTTCGAGCATTTTTTGTTGGTTCAGTTCGAAAATACTTTTTATACCCCTTTATTTGAATATAAAATTGTCTGTCGCCTGTTAGGGATTCCCGAAAATATACATTTGTTTTGCTAATCGGTTTCCAATGGCGGCGTGAGGAATTATAATACGTTGTCATTAGAGACGGGAGGAAATGTGATTAATAATAAATGAACTAATCTCCTGCTTTCAATATTTCAATATTTTTTAATGCAGCTGGATATAAGATATAGTCTCATCATAAAACGTAAAAGTGTCATATGTAACTCTTGACTAAATTTTTATTCCTTCCCTTGCATGATTATAATTGATTACTGTTCTCGCTAACGCTGAGGAATTAAACTACATTCGCGGAAAGGAATGATACACTTTCCACCCTGTAATACAACTAGCTATAAAAAATGTGTTGGCTAATTTTTGAAATTTCAAAATGTATATCAACTTCGTGTTGATCATAGACTGTTGAAATTTAACAGGTGACTGATAAACCTAGTTGAAAACGGCTGATTGAAATAAGAATTCGCGTATAAAATACAAAAATAACAGACAATATCTGCTCAAGCACTTAACAATGAAATCATTTTTACAATCAAGAGACGTTTAGATAAGAAACGAGCAAAAATACGTGTTTCATAACATTACTGTCAACGTTTGATAATAAACTGATCAGATTGCTTTCATGTTTTTACTTATAATTTAAAAATATTTAATAATACCTATTAATTTTATCAAAATATATAGTAATACCTATTAATCTTAAGTTTAGGGCAATAAAATATCTGAAAATACGTAATTTGGGTCACTATGCACTGTTCTTTATAAACTTAAATAGAATTGCGTAAAATCATTAGAAAAGCCAATATTTGAATGACTCGTAATTAGCATGGGGGTTTTGTATGTTTCGTTTGTTAAAGCACCCCTGTGAAGTTAGCACCACAACTTCAAAAAATGTTATATTTTTCAAGAGTTCCCGTTGCACCCCAAAGAGTTCTAGAGTTCCTTGCTATTTTAAAAAATAGTTCTATGTATTTAAGAGAAAAAAATGGGGATAGAAAATTTGGGGTGCTAACTTCACATTTTCCTCGGACAAATACCACTATAACTGTTTTTCAGTCATATTTATTGAAAAATGTCATTAGACTTTTCGATAGAACTCGCCGGGGTGCTACTAGAACTCTAACAAAAAAAAAAGATTTTCAAAGAAATATTTTTTTTATAAACCGGAAAAAATATCTTTTTAATTTTTTAAAGTTCCGGTAGTTCTAATGGGAGTTCTAGTAGCACCCCGGCGAGTTCTATCGATAACTCCAATAACATTTTTTGATAGGACTAGAAATAAAAAAGTTACGCTTATTTCTATGTTAGCACTTTTACAAAACTACAAAGACCTGGAGGTAATTTTTTACAGTTCCGGTAGTCCTAATAGGAGCTCTAGTAGCACCGGGACGTGTTCTATCGATAACTCTAATACAAAATTTTGATAAGACTCGCAATGAAAATATTACTCGTATTTTTGTGTTAAGACTTTTACAAAACGACTAGATCCTAGAAGCAATTTCTTTAAAATTTCTTCGGAAGTTCTTAGTTGGACCTTCAGGGGTAATTCCGGCGCACGTGAATGTTTAGGTAATGACGGGCTCTTGTATATACAGGGTGTTTGTAGATCGCTAGACAGCTCGTAACTTCGTTAATAATCGAGATATCGAAATTAATAAACTTTTATTTTAAATACCAGTACAAAACCTAAAAATTGACGTAAACCAATTTAAGCCATGACCTCATATTTTTACGTAGTGATACACAACTTTGGTTTTTTAAATGGAACACCCTGTATATTTTTAGACATTTGAAATCAGCACTAAAAGTGCTTTATGATAGCATTCTTAAATTTAAATTTTGGAACTTATTTTTCAAAATAAAAATTCTTTTTTAGCCAAAGTAGGCCGTGAATTACGTAAAATCGCTAACAATCGAACAAGAAATGCAAAACAAACTCCACTTGGCTCTAAAAAATTTTCATGACCGAATTACAGCACCAAACGTACTAAAACAATTGAAAACTATGTTTTTTAAATGGAATAAAATAATATGAGTTTCATTAACAATAACATTTATTTTTAAATTGCTTAACGTATTTTTGATTTTTTAAAAGCTACTTCTAAACGAAATGGCTAATATGATACATCGTTGGAAAGCCCTTTTATTGTAGTTTTCAACTGTTTAATGACACTCATATTGTTCAATTTAAAAAAACATAGTTTTCAATTGTTTTAGTACGTTTGGTGCTATAACTCGGTCATGAGAAAGTTTTAGAGCCAAGTGGAGTTTTGCATGCCTTGTTCGATTGTTAGTGATTTTGCGTAATTCATGGCCTACTTGGCTAAAAAAAGTTCCAAAATTTAGATTTAGCATGCTATCATAAAGCACTTTTAGTGCTGATATCAAATGTCTAAAAATATACAGGGTGTTCCATTTAAAAAACCAAAGTTGTGTATCACTACGTAAAAATAGGAGGCCATGGCTTAAATTGGTTTACGTGAATTTTTAGGTTGTATACTAGCATTTAAAAGAAAAGAAATTTATTTTCGATATCTCGATTATTAACAAAGTTACGAGCGGTCCAGCGTTCTACAAACACCCTGTATATATTCTTATATTTGTTTAATGCTCAGTTCAGTCTCAATCTACGGTGAGCTAGTTCAAAAAGTGTCGTTTTTATAAAACTTTTACAGTTTGTGTGAAAACCTGAAACATTTCTGTGAATAATAAAGAAACTGTTGGATAACAGGTAACATAATTTTCATAAATACGTTAATGATACTCTATATGTATAATAATTCGTTTTTTCTATATTGTCGATAGCGTAGTAGCAGCGTTTTCATAAGTTTACTTTGTCGTTTGACCATTCATTGGACGAGTAGAGTATTATACATTGTCCGAAACATCATCCAAGATGTATGACGTACACGTTTTAACTAACATTTTGTCTCAACGTGAGTTTAAAACAATAGACGATGCTGGTAAAGTATTACCTCCCTCTAATAACGTTTTTAAAAACATTTCTGAGAAAATGTTGGAGTGCTATGAGTGCCAAACACATTCACACTGTAGTAAATGTAAATCGAAGAGGCAAGTAATAGCAAGCAAACGTTCGATGTAAAACTAAGAGAGAAACTATTTTTTTTACTAAACTATCAAAACTTAAAGAAATTGCATTCAGGACATTGGTTTAGCAAACACAAAAAACCTCGTAACTTTTTTTACTTCAAGTCTTATTAAAAAATGTTATTGGAGTTATCGATAGAACTCGTCAGGGTGCTACTAGAACTCCTATTAGAACTACCGGAACTTTTAAAAAATTGCTTTCAGGACTTCGTCGTTTTGTAAAAATACTAACACAAAAATGGACGTAACTTCTTTACATCGGGTCCTATCAAAAAATGTTATTAAAGTTATCGATAGAACTCGCCGGGGTGCTACTAGAACTCCCATTAGAACTACCGGAACTTTTAAAAAATTGCTTTCAGGACTTCGTCGTTTTGTAAAAATACTAACACAAAAATGGACGTAACTTCTTTACATCGAGTCCTATCAAAAAATGTTATTTAAGTTATCGATAGAACTCGCCGGGGTGCTACTAGAACTCCTATTAGAACTACCGGAACTTTTAAAAAGTTGCTTTCAGGACTTCGTCGTTTTGTAAAAATACTAACACGAAAATGGACGTAACTTCTTTACATCGGGTCCTATCAAAAAATGTTATTTAAGTTATCAATTGAACTCGCCGGGGTGCTACTAGAACTCCCATTACAACTACCGGAACTTTTAAAAAATTGCTTTCAGGACTTCGTCGTTTTGTAAAAATACTAACACAAAAATGGACGTAACTTCTTTACATCGGGTCCTATCAAAAAATGTTCTGAAAGTTATCGATAGAACTCGCCGGGGTGCTACTAGAACTCCCATTAGAACTACCGGAACTTTTAAAAAATTGCTTTCAGGACTTCGTCGTTTTGTAAAAATACTAACACAAAAATGGACGTAACTTCTTTACATCGGGTCCTATCAAAAAATGTTATTAGAGTTATCGATAGAACTCGCCGGGGTGCTACTAGAACTACCATTAGAACTACCGGAACTTTAAAAAATTAAAAAGATATTTTTTCCGGTTTATAAAAAAATTTTTTTTTTGAAAATCCTTTTTTTTTGTTAGAGTTCTAGTAGCACCCCGGCGAGTTCTATCGAAAAGTGTAACTACATTTTTCAATAAATATGACTGAAAAAGAGTTATAGTGGTATTTGTCCGAGAAAAATGTGAAGTTAGCACCCCAAATTTTCTATCCCCATTTTTTCTCTTAAATACATGGAACTATTTTTTAAAATAGCAAGGAACTCTAGAACTCTTTGGGGTGCAACGGGAACTCTTGAAAAATATAACATTTTTTGAAGTTGTGGTGCTAACTTCACAGGGGTTGTTAAAGCAGCACTCTGTATAGAGTAAAGTAGTAACGTTGGATGAGGCGAGCAGAATTATAAGAAAGTCACGATATTTATAAGACATTATTCCATATTTTTAATAATAATCGAAGCTAACAAGCTGCAACAGACCGTAAACAATTTTTATGGCCGCAAAATAATGCACTAGTTGCACGTATTAAAAGCAGCATATGCGCATTACAAGACAAGAAAGCGCCAAAAATGAATATTCCACAAAATTTTTAATGCAAGAATGGGGTAAGAGCCACATAAAATCTAAAAACGCGGTAAATATTTCGTGTTTTTTAATTATCTTAGTATCATGCCCTATATCGCATTTGTGAGTCAAACAAGCACGAAATGTCGTAATCAGGTACATTTTATTTATGTGTTTGATGCTGTTTAAATGTTTTTATCGCATTTTGGCCGTTTACTTTAATTCCTCACTCAAAAAGTAATTTTTTGGACTTAACGCCGTTCACACTTGCAAGCTAGTACATCGTTTAAAACAAGCACATTGAAATGAATAAATAATTATTATGAACCAATATAGTCTAATAAAGCTATTGAGCAATTATTATGGAAGAATATAATTATATTTTTACCGTAGTTATTCTAATCTGTAGTTTAGTAACTGCAAAATGTTTTTAGCGTTTTTCACAATAAATATTAGCTACACTGTTACAACCTGCACATCACATCTACACAAACATTCGCCAATGCACCAAATATTGTTCTCTTTGCTCGTACCCATCGCTAAAGATGCTAAGGTGGGTGGTTACGGTGTTCGTTAGAAATTACACACACGAATAACTACACCACTTTTAATATTCTTTATTTAACGCAACGGATTACAGACATAAAATTAAATGTGCGGATTTGCTACTATACTATTACAAGTGTGGATCGAATAGGTCTGGTTAATCAGCATACATGTGAGCGTTTGTGGATCTGACACTTAGCTCCTGAAACATCCAAAGTGAATGCTTCAGTAAGTATGAGATTAATTTTAAACGCATTGAGGAATTGACTCTTTGCGTGTCTGTTTAACAGGCGAAGACCTGATGTGCAATGATCCCGTTCAACCCCATCGCTCTGGTTTATATACCCATGTTACACAATTTACACAATATACAAAAAGGATTTTCTATTCTAGTCACAACAATGGTACAACACTTTCACTTGGGACGCAACGGTTGGAGGTTTTATGAGTTTATGACACCACTTGAAATTCACTAGATTTTTACAGCTGCAGTTTTGTATTGTGACTTTACTTTCGCTTCTGATTTAGAGAAGTGTATTTTAAGAAACCCTTTTAGTTCGAGGGACGTTGAATAATTTCTCTCCGTTGAATTCCGCGCACAAATCACCTTTTTTAACTGCGTGCATCCGTTTGCTAGAAAGTTTTCTAATGGTACTTAAGCTAACTGCTTGCATTTCACAAATATTTATTGCGGACTGGCACTGTTTATTTTATAGGCGAGCTTCCTTTCTTTGGAATTCTTACGCTAACTGTTGACAATGAGTTATTGCGATTTATGGCTCCAATACAATGCGAATGTTGCAAAAAACTATCTGGTATCCGACTCGTCAGAGGAAATCATAAATTATGCCTCATTGTTCCAGGAATACCGATTTCCTTAATGTGTAACTTAATAAGACCTTATTTTATTTCTTGCTTTCTGAAGATTTAGCATAAAATCGAAGTCAGTTCCTCGGTAATTAGATTGTCACAAGGTAATTCAATTACCGCGCATAATTTCAATTACCAAGTAATTCAAATAATAAAGTGTTTAAATATTTTAGAGTAATTTCATAAATCAAAATTAATTGAGTAATTAGATGGAGTAATTAATTGCTTTCAAAAAGTAGTTGTCAAATACTTTTTAACAAAAAATGCAATTACCAATTACAACTACTGCATTTTGAAAAGCAATTCAATTCCAAAGCAAATAAACAAACAGTAATTTAATTATTAATTTAATTACAAAGTAATTAATTACCGCTGAGCTCTGCGAAGGACACCAGCTGCCACTAAATTTTGATGACTGATCATATGTCAAACTTCTTTTATAATCGTTGAACATCATTGACGTAAACCATTCCTTTGTATGGACTTCTATAATGTCTAGTGGACAACTTATACAATTCAAAACTTTAAATCTACAGGCTTTAATCCCAACTTATAAAAGTTACAACTGGTATCTGTCAAAGAAACGAGTTTTCAATTTATGCAAATATGTTTTTAAAGCAACCCTCGTAGTTATTTGGCTTAAACTATAATCTACAGCGCATCCTGGTATTCAAAAACGGAATGTAACTGACACAAATAAGTTTCCTAGAAAAGATTTATGTTTGTTGTTCGCATATGCAATATTCTGACTGTCACCATTTTATAACATTGAGTACGTGGATAATCTGACGGGTCTTGTTGAAGTAGATACGGGATTTCCAAAGGAACGATTTACCACCTAATTCGTGGCCGTGGAACAACATTTTTTTATGTAGTTGTCCGTGCATGAGAAATAAATACCTAATTTCTAATCTGGTTTATAGCTTAAAATAAACTAGCAACACTTTTATTTTAATAATAATTTCTTCTCCAAGGGTGCTGGTTAAAGTAATCTCAAAGTTCAGCAATATACCTCAGAGACGAGTGTCAGCTTAGTCTAAAGACAAGGCAATCGGATAAACTATAAAATTATCTTGTGTTTCAACGGAATAATAGTAAATAAAGGTATATTATTATAAACTCAACGCAGATCATTATCACATCATGCGGAAGCACATTGCTATAATCTACTAAAATAAGTGAGATCTGAATTAATTTAATGTACTGATTTTACCGTTCGACAGGTAAATGTTGCCGAACGGATTTTGAAATTAATGATCATTATTTGTGGGTTTGATGTGGCGCGTGGAGTTATATTTATACGAGTATTAAAGAACCAACCTTTATAATTCAATTCTAATTACCACAGAATCAACAGAACCATTCAGGAGAAATGTTTCAGGTTACTGTAAGGTGCAACATGAGACATTTTTCTCTAGATTTGCTCAAAGTGGATGAAAACGAATAAGGAAGGCGAGGAATCCTTGTAGTCAGCAGTGCCCCTTTAGAGGTTTCGAATTGTTCGAAGACAAAAGGGCAATGTACGCGAAATTTATTGTGTATACCGATTCTTCGCGCTTAACAGACTTGAAAATGTGTTTACCTTATATAATATATTAAAATGGAGTAAATTTTAAATGAGAATGCAGTTGCTTTGTTGAACATTTTATTTTAATCTAAATACTAAATACTTCTTATATCAACCTGGTGGCGCTTGTTCTATTTTTTTTAATAAATAGTTTGAATACTTCAAATTAGAGGATTAGGGAGAGTTACTTACTACAGTCTTTAGTTTGTATGAGGTTTTAGATTACGACATACATTTTATAGTAAGGTCTTTCTCCCTGGTAAATTTTTTTTTCATGTGTATATGTTATACATCTCAGGCAAACGATGATTTATAGCTATTAACATATCAAGGGATGTTACGAGTATCATAACTACCGCATATGTTGTTTTGAAATCCGAGCTCGTAGAGCGAGGATTTTAAGACAACTAAGGCTATTATCATTCATGATATTCGTGGTTTGTTCAATAGTTTATCGGTTGCAGTATGGTAATGGTTGCCACGTACGGTAATGGAATAGGGTAAAGGCTACGGTGATTGCCCACTTAAGCTTTGGATTTTGGTTAACATGTACTGCATTTATTATTAATAAAAGCCTTATATTAAAATAATACACTAACTGGTAGATGAAAGTATCCGCTTTATGACTCAGTGTGTCATTTATTGTTAAGAGGTGTTTAATATTTATAAAAAAACGTTTTATTTTCGCGGAAGCAGATTTTACAGTGATTGGCCAGGTTCGTATAATAATTGGCATAGCAAAATAGATAGTAATTGGCCCTCACTTTAATAGACACACCTACCTACCTTTCTTAGTATCCTACCTACCTACCTGCTTAAAAAATCATTTAAAAAGATATATGGTGGGTAGGCGAAGAGAATATATATATATATATATATAAAGATAGTCCCTCTCACAGCTTGTGTGGTTACATACACAGTAAAATGTTTGACTGGGATAGGGTTTGGAAAAACTCCAATCTCAGTGCTACGCACAGGTACCAAGCTTTAATGGTTAGATTGAATTAAAACCACTTGTATGTTTCGCCTGACGTTTCGTTTTTATTCAAAACTTTATCAAAAGCTATGGACAAAAATTTACAATAAGTAACGTTGTTATAAAAGTTATTGAAAGTGACAGTCTTACCTAACACCTTGTGGACCAAAACACATGTTTTATTAAAAGCATGTGTAGATATTCAAATTTGAACAAATTCATAAACAGGGGCAGTAGGCCACCAAGATTACAGACCTGGGCTGCACATGATATAAATACACTTAGTCATACATCTAGTCAATTACACATTAAAAATTACTAGCACATTTAAAATTTGATTTACAATAATTTTATTAGCTATTTGGCCAACATGGCCGTCAAATTTGGATAAATTCGTGGTATTATTTCTAATCAAACAGCGACAGGTGTCAGAACAAATTGTTAGAACCGCGCATGCGCGGAGCGCAAGGCGTCCAAATATTACGAGGGACGTTCAAAATGGAATTGACCAATTAGCTTGTACAACGCAATCCAACATAAGACTAGTCAAAAAACGACGACAAGGGCTATGTCTGAAGGTTCTAAAAGGTGAAAACTACAAAAAGAGTCCTAATTGAGCACCCAAAGTTGTAATTCCACCACGGGAAAAAAGACAAATGAGAAAAATGGAGGAGAAAAGACCCTAATTAGATCTAAATATAACTAAATTTATTGTGGGACCGTATTGAGTTTATTAAAAATTTTTATTATTAAAGAATTAGTAATAGAAATGGGGTAGTAAAAAGAAAATATTATAAGATAAAAGTAACTACCCATTGGGCTTTCTCGGTTGGAGAAAATCTAAGGAGAAATCATTGTTGGACATGGCTAACAAAAGGTGGTATGAGACACTAAGATGATCAATGTCAGTATTTGAATTTAAGGTATTATTTGTACCAAAAATGTGGCACATTTCGATGAAAGTGCGGTGACTAGAATTTGGTTCAATAGTAATAATTTTTGTATTTTCAAAATCCATACAATGACCAGTGCTGTTGACATGTCCAGCAAGAGCGCAGGCTTTGGGTTTAAGACGAGAGTCGCTTTTATGCTGAATAATTCTTGATTTCAACCTCTGAGAAGTTTGACCAATATACGTAGAAGGACAACCACTACAGTTTATCTGATAGACGGCATTAGGGGTTAGGAGAGCTGGAGTTTTATCCTTTAATTTTGAGAAACAATCTTTTATGATATGATGGTGTTTGTCCGCGATGATAATATGATCGAACTTACGAAAAACCTGTTTAATTATATGAGAAAGTCCTTGGACGTAAATAAGACTTTTGTAAAGTGGAGGTTTATCATTTATATTATTATCAGAATTTTCTGGTGGAATGATCCTGCCCTTGGGGGTGGAGTATAAGATAGAATTTAATAAAGAAATAGGATAATTATTTAATTTGAGAGTATTAACTAATTTATTGAGATTAACTGCGTGAAAATCCGGATGCGAGATCGTTAAGATTCTGTGCTTGAGCCCTTTCACTACATTCAACTTATGTCGAATGTTGTGTATAGAAAGGAAATTCAGATAACGGCCAGAACTGGTTGGTTTAACATACCAATCCAGTTTAATAGTGTTGGAATCCGTTCTGATGACCAGGGTGTCCAGAAAGGGGACAGACCTATCCTTTTCTCTTTCCACTGTGAATTGGATGTGAGGGTTGAAACCATTGAAAACACTCAGCACATTGGCAACGTCGTCGACCGGTACTGCACAAACCAGATCATCAACATACTGGTAAAGAAACGGAAATTGAAAAGCCAGCTTGGGGATGCTTTCCTTTATGATGGTATTGACTATGATTTCGGCCAAAATGGGGGAAAGAGTTGAGCCCATTGGGGATCCAAAGATTTGTTTATAAAAATTATTATTGAAGGAAAAATATGTTGAGTCAAAGATGAATTTGAGAAGGTTAATAAACTGTGATTTGGGTATACTAGTTAGTGGTTCTATTAAGTTCCAATTGGTTTCAACAACCTGTATAACCAAATCTACAGGGATATTGGTAAAAAGAGAGACCACATCTAGTGAAATAATCTCATAATCAGGTGGTAATTGAAAATTATTAATTTTTTCGCTGAAGGCGAAACTATCTTTGATACGAAAACTATTATATTCATTAAAGGCTTGCCCTAAGATCTCTGCCAGATATTTAGACAGTTTTCTATCTGGAGATTGTGTTGAGGACACAATGGGTCGACAAGGTGTGTCGGGTTTGTGTATTTTGGGTAAACCATACAATTTAGGAGAAACCGAATTATGACAAATTAAGCGTTTATATGTGGGGTTATCTATGTAATTATTATTATGCAAATCTCTGATTAACTTATTATTCCTAGTCTCAATAGACGTTGTGGGATCCTTTTTTAAGGGTTGATAAACCTGGTTATCTTGCAAAAGGGTCTGCATTTTGGAGATGTAATCATCACGCTCTAAGGCTACAGTGACATTGCCCTTGTCCGATGGTAAAATTACAACATTTGGATTATTTTTAAGAAAGATGTTGCATTTCTTTTCAATAGAAGATAAAGGATTATTTGTATTTTTATGATTTTTAAGGAAATCTGTAATGTGGAAAGCTACTAAGGAGCGATAATTATTCCTTTCCTTATTATCCAAACTATTAATAATGTCTTCAATTTGAGCAAGATATTTATATAAGGTTGATTTATTATTCAAGCTAACAGGTAACCCAAATTTTGGTCCAAGTGCAAGGAAACGTTGTATACAATCAGGGATGACAACATTAGATATATTTTTAAACCACTTATCGGGTGTTACAATAGAATTACTTTGTGTTAAAGGCAGCCTCAAATTATTGAGTTTATTAATATTATTAGATTTGATTTTATTATAATGAAATTGGTAAAATTTGATCTGTCTTATATTAAAGGCATTGAAAATCTCTCGAGGTAGTAAACGTTTACAATTCTCTTTGGATATATGTAAAATTTTATAATCAAAGAAGGGTATGGTTTCAAAAAGTTTTAATAAATGCAAGGATATTCAAAAAAATTACATCTTATTTTTGGCAATACATTTTATAGGCTATATTCTGGTGCAGTTTGTACATTTTTATCGACTACGTTTTGTATTGTTAGCACACGTCCACACATAGTCCAGTGTAAATAGTTTGGCTCGTAAATGGATTAGGAGCAGATGGTTTATTAATAACCATACTTGTTATGTTAAGTAATTTTTTCGCACTATCTACCTCATTCCTCTATCCTCATTCTTTTCACTAAACAGTTTTCTTTTCGTTTTTTCTGGCACTACAGTAATATTACTTTTACCAGTTTTTTCAGTTCCATTTAAATAATATTTCATATTGGGGTCATTGTTTTCTATATGGACTACTTTGCTTGTGACGGCTTCTGAATCTATATTATTTAAAAAAAAAGCTTAACATTATTGTTGTTTGCTGATTTTAGCTTTGTTTTGAGTCTTCGATTTTCTTTTTATTACTAGCTTTTTATTTGTTTGTTTTTCTTTTATTTGTTTTTTGTTCAATCTTTCAGTCTTACGTTTGTCTTTTTCCGCCTCCATTTTCTGTTTTACAGCTATTTTCTCCTTTATTGCTTTTTTCCTTACTGGGGAAGTCAGAACAAAGGGTAGTTTTTCCATCCCTTTTTTTTTCCCTTTCTTTCAGGAGTTTTGGGCCAAACGACGAAATCACTGAGTGATGAAGATGATTTATTTAATAGGCCTTGTTCATAAGTAAGCGATGAAGTGCTAGGCATTTGGCTGTCGAAGTCAGTATTTTCTTTTATTACAATATGAATGTTTTCAATGTCAAATATTTGTCCATTTACAACAATTACCGAAGTCTGCTTAATAAAGCTCTCATTATTTTGGTCGTTTAAATTGTCATTTTCAAGATATAATTCTGAATCAGACATTTTATATTGAATTTTACCTTCGAGTTGATCCCTTTCTTCGCGTTGATCTGTATCTTCCGGTAGATCCATATCTTCGAGTTGATCCAAATCCACGGGTGGATTTCCCTTCAAAAATTCTTGAGAAAGATAAAAAAGCTTAAAAAAATCGGCACCATGCGCATCATTTTCATCAATGTTTTTAAGGCTTTCCATTTTTTCCACTCCAACAACTTTTTTAAATGTATCGAACGTAATTTCACTTACTTTCTTGTCTTGATCCTTTTTTTTCTTACCAGTGCATTTGGAGTAATCGATTGCAGACAAATTCCATGGGAATAACCCACAGGCACGAACATAATTTCTTATACCTTCTGGTTTTACATTATCAACCACTGTTTTTAAAACTGCCATAAAATTTTCCTTTGTTACGACTCCGAAACTTTAAAACAGCCTTTTTCCATCCTATTTTTCAAGGCTTAAATACGGCCACATCAGCTGGCTGCATAATTCGAGTTGCGTTAGGGTAGAGAGCAATTAAAATTATTTCTAACTTTGTGCATAATTCGCTTATTGCATATGTTAAATGTGTACTGTGGCCACCAACGAGCAAGGCTATTGGAAATTTTATGTTATTTTTTTAAGTAAGGATAAAGGACATTTTTTATATACTCGTAGAGCAGTTGGTTTTTCATCCAACCATTGTCGCTCCATCCGATTCCCTAGTTGTCAGGTACAGATTTAACAATTTCGGCCGGCAATTTTTTGTAGGCATAGATAATCATAGGAGGGGTTACATCACCACAAGCTGAAAATTTGAATATCACTGTGATATTATTTTTGGGATGATGTTGCATTTCATATACATTTTTCGCTCCTCTCGGAGCAAGAACTTTTTTGTTCTTTGGGCAAAGCTAAAAACAGGTTTCTCCTCCGTTATATATTCTGCTGGAACCTTCAAGAACATCAAATAATTGTTTTTTTCTTAAATAGTCTTCCACACTTCTTCTTCTTCTTCGACCTTCATTCAATCCATTTTTGGATGTAGGTTTCCCCAATTTCCTTCCATTGTCTTCTATCTTGGGCTCTTCTTTTCCACATCAAGCCCGCGTGTTTTTTCACGTCGTCCTCCCATCTCATCTGGGGTCGCCCTCGCTCTCTCTTCCCCAGCCAGGGGCGCCAATTTGTTATTTGCGAGTTCCATCTTTCATCACTATATCTTGCGTTGTGGCCGGCAAACTGCCATTTTAATTGTGCTACTTGTTTTCTTAAGTCTTTAACTCTGGTTCTTTCTCTTATCCAGCTGTTTCGTTTTCTATCATTTAAGGTTATGTTCAGCATTTGTCTTTCCATTGTCCTTTGTGTCACCGCTAATTTTTCCATATTACGCTTGGTGAGCGTCCATGTCTGGGCTCCATAGGTTAAAACAGGTAAGACGCAGGCGTCAAACACTTTTGTTCTAAGGTGTTGCGGGATTTTTGTGTTTTTTAATATGTGGCTTAGTCTACCGAACGCAGCCCATCCTAATTTTCGTCTCCTTGTGATTTCTGTTTCCTGGTCTTTCCCTGTCTTCCACACTAAAAAACCAATTTCTTATGTCTGCTTCGGCTACAATTGAGCTGGCTGCTGTTATTCCTTCATAGGTTCTTAGTGTTATATTTGGGTGACGTTTTAAGAAAGCTTGATACCATCCTCTTGCCTGGAAGGTTATATTTAAACGGATTTTCTCTAGGTGTTGCGTCTAGGAAATATTTCACAGAGGCTTGAATGTCTTCCATTCTACGCGAAAACCCTTTTTTGTGTGAGGTCAAAATCCATCTTTCTAGAACTGCCTCTTCTTCTGAAGTCAATATTGGGTTAGGTCCAAGAGAAACTTTATTATTAAATTTGTCACTTGACCGGAATTGAAGTGTGGCCCGAGGAATGTGGTATAGCTTAAAAGCTTCTCTTTCACTCATTCCATTTTCGATAGACTCTAGAGTCTAGAGCCTTAACAATATCTTCTTCTGTATTTTTTTTCGGTACGAAGAACTTTCAGAAACCTTTCGTATGTTGTAACTAAAACAACGTATTGCGATAGTCATTGGCCACGCTCAAATATAGTAATTGGCCCCCGGCCAACGACTGTTTACTCTTTGAAAATGCAAAAACAACAATAATAATAATGTAACCTACAATGCATATTTTTACGAAAAACAAGTTACGTCTGAAAACTTTTTTTATCGGTTTCAGGATATTAATGCTTCCTTTACATATATAAAATTAGGCTGGTAACTAAGTCATAGCAGTATCTGTACGGTAATAGCCCTTTACCATACATAGCAACCATTACCGTACTGAAACAACTGTATCTGTACGGTAACAGGGTAAATGATACAGTCATTGGCCATGCGATAGTGATTGACCATGATGACATAAAATTAAAGTTATTAAGAATCTCAGCTGTTTATAAAATAAATCGAATTTACAGAGTAATTTTGGCAACGTTGCTTAATGCACATCCAAAGTTTCGTGTTGCTAGGTTGGCAATAGAATGCTTAAAGAGTGTGGTCATATCTTGTCGTCGCCGATTTATTTGTGCACAGGTAAAACCTTAGAATATAAAGACTTAAGGAAGGAGGGCAAACAATGTTGAATGTAACCAAAGTAGTGTACCAATATGGCGGTGAGAATTCCATTGGCGTCGCACTTGGGGGTTTTTTGGAATAACACTTCAAATAAAATATCAAACTATAATAGAAAATAATACTCAAAATTAATAGGAAAAAATTGTACCACTTTTGATGTTCAATAATTTATTGACCTTGGAAAATTATACACTTTGTCAAGTGATTTCTTATTCTATCTTTAGCAGAAATATTTCTACAAATAAAATGAAACCTTAAATTAATATATTCTACACAAATACATTTAATTAAAAATATTATGTGGTTTTCTAAAGGACTCATATCTAAAATATGATCTTTCAAACATATAAAAATGTCTTTATTTAAAAAGCTACTTAAAACTTCACACCCAATTTTTGTTTTTACGGACGGTGTCATGCTCTCCAAAGATGATAAGTACTTCCTAACACAGATTTCAGTTTTTGTACAAACTTCTATAACGTCATCACTGGGATAGGTTAGGCCACCTTTATATTCTAAGGGTAAAACCTTACGGATTTCTTAAGAATTGTGTGCTTATTTTTGACCCATTATGACCCTAATCGTTATAAATATACATTCAATTGGCATGGATATTAAATTAGGGTCTTAATTGATGATATTCTAGGGCCCAAACATTTTTAGGTTAGAAAAAACGCACCAATTTAATATGCCATTAACTATATTAAAAATTTAGCACATAAACAGTTATTGGCCGGCCGGCCAAATACTGTATTAAACGTTTTAATATTATTTAACGCGTTTTGACAAATGCTCATTTTAGATAAGTAGCTTCTGTCTACGGAAATGATTTATACCTAAAGGAATGCAATCCACATTATATTCTTAGAATTTTCTAGGTAAATACCCAATGCATAAGTGGGTAAGTTGGAATGTTTTTCACATGCTATAAAAGTAACAACTTATGTGATTTGACAGACAAGGTAAATGCGTTGCTTTTATGGCTAGGAAAAAAAGTGGTTACTTTTACGCCGGCAGAGTAAAAGTACTTCAAAGCTTTATTGGCTTTCAAATATTTTTGACATTGGCCTGCTTGATTGTGGGAAACTGACGTAGACGTCAATTTATTTATATTAGTTCGGGCATTTGAAAATAAAATAGCGTATGCTATTCGGAGTACATGTGACTTTGTGTGCTTTTCCCGGACTTGTCTGACTCGCTTACGTTCGCCAGTCAAACGCGTCCGGTCTTGCCACACAAAGTATGGTTTTTACTTCTCATAACATAATTTACTATTTCTGAACGAGTTTTTTACTTTACTAATAATAAATGTCAGTGTCAGTCACAAGTCTTATGTAGTAATTGGTCTAAATATCTATTAGGTATTAATAAGTCACACTCAGCGCATAGGTGCGATTTTATGTTTATTGATGGATGCGAGGTTCTTGGTTTCATGTAGCATTCGTAAACTTTCATTAATGTGGAATTTTCATCCTAATTTGGTGTCGAGATATATTCCGAGATACATATTTAACTACATTATCCTACGCGTTTCACTATTATCTAGATTTGGGTTTGGTCAATATTGGGCTCTAATTTTATTTGTATTAGGGTGAATATCTTTGTTTCACTAATATCAGCTTTCCAAGTATCAAACCATCTGCTGATAATGTTAAGTGCTTCTGCAGGTAATTTATGTCTACAGTAAGGTTTTCGATTTATCACTGCTGTGCCGTTTGCAAACGTTGCGATTATGCACGTATTTGTGGAATTTAAGTTTTGCGTATATACTGGGTAACTGGCTTCAAAATCGAACATAACAAAATTCACAACACAACAACCATACATTTGAAGGTTGCTGCTCCCTATTTTAACTTTTAAGAAGGACAAGCAAACTCCGCGCTACGCGCACGTGAAATAAGATACGCGAAAGGTCAAGCTCCGAGATAAGAAAAACAAAACCTAAACAAATATAAACATCTGTGAAGCCGGAACGTGAGATTTTATTTTGTGTTACAGACACACAGACACACATTAAGGAAAATTATATTATAGATAATGATTATAATAAAACAGAAAGTTATTTTGCACTTCACGACATTAATTATTGTTAAGCAATTTCTTCAGATTTATTAATGAAAGTTGGAAACAACTTGTAGGATTCTAAAGAAGATTAAGATAGTTTTAATACCTAGAAGCTTATCAATCGAATCTGATAGTTGGTAAAATTATTTATCACAATTTTTATTAATATGCAATGACAAAAATGCAATCAATAGAGAAAAGAGTTAGTAACCTTGTATTGATTTTACTTTAACTGTAAATATTTGAACTTTAAGGGAATCTGAACCATTACAACCACCACACATCAGCCGGCCACACATCACGATCTCAAAGTATATTGAACTTGAACGACCAAACAGCGTTAAATCTGTCAGCACGGCTGACACACAGAACTAGAAATAGCTTCATACCGACCTCCAGTTCTTAGCGTTCCTTTCACTCTGATAATACAAGCTGAAGTGTCTTGGGAAACGTTAGTATCTTTGTTCACTAGGTACTCAAACGACATGAGCCACCAAAGAGCGAGGCTACGGCATAGATCTTTGCTTGAGTTGTCAAGCTGCAAGGCAGATTAAGAAATAAAATGCTGGCCGTTTATCTATAAAGACTGCGTGGTCTAAACCGAAACTCAATTTTAATAATGATAATTCGTGTAACCGTGGAAAACTCAGTGGATGCACAAAGCGAGCTTGAACTGATCCGTAGCGTGTGAGCACTGCAATAGATTATCAGGTTACAACTCACCTGTCTTTCTAGAAGCAAATTACTCTCCTTTTGGCGGATAACCCTGTATTTAATGTAGATTTTGACTGTATATACTATAAATAATCAAAACTGTATGGCATTGTAACTTATTTTGTCATTTTTAAACAAGCAATAAGGAACAAATTAAACTTTGAATTTTTGAAGTAAAATACCTTTTTTTCGATTTCATTGAAATTAAGAAAAAGCTGTAGAAATTAGCGCAAACTTAAATAAAAGCGCATTTCTAGCACATTCTGTTAGCATAACTCTAAAAGAATTAATTTTTACTACCATTGGTTACCGTTAGCTAGTGTAATAAAAACCACTAAACCTCAGATTAGTGGTTTTTATAACACCGGTTGTTAGAGGCATAGAAAATGTTTTATTTATGTAACGCCTGTCTAATAGTCCTTAAAAAATTACAATTTACAATAAAGATTTAAGAAATATTTAATTTCTTATGACAAAAGGTTAATCATTCGGAAATTTATAAAAATTTATATTGTTCACAAAAAATTAATAAAACTCGGGCATATTTAAAATTTGTAATCAAAACTTAATGTTAATATTACAGTTAGTACAACTATTTATATTTTATACCACTTGCAAATTGTAAAAATCTTCCATTAAGACTATTATTTTGGGTCTCATTTTATGACACATCCACATCTTTTGAAGTATGAAACATTTGCATTTCATTATTTAAAGTATCTGATTAGAATCCTCAGAGTTATTATTGTGAATTTCATTAATTGATCCTCCATTAAGAGAAGTTTTTCCAAGTATGTGATTAGCAATTTCTAACTTATTTTCAACATAATCTTTAACGTATCTTTCTGCAACTCTAGAAAATGTCCATCCCCCATGTCTCTTTATCCTAATTAGATCTGCGCCAGCATCAACCAACAAAGTTGCTGAAGATCGACGGAACGTATTGCTGGTATAATTTACGGGATTTGGTTTTTTAAGAAATGTTACGATGTTGCACGGTATTTTTTCCATCGTATTTAAACCGACTGGTATTTTTGTGCATTTTTCTGCATTGTATATTAAAAAGAATGTTACGGTCTTAAACTGATTTTACGACACCGCACCGGCTCATATAAAAACGAAACGTTCGGCGCGTGCCATAATAGACAAAATCGGGACGAAAGTTCTCCTAGGCCGCTACCCAGCCGCAACAAGTTAGGCCGAGCTAGACTTTCAGTGGAGATGGGCGGGTCCTTTAACGAGATTATCTGAGGGTAACGGCCAGAGGGTCGGTAACTAACGGTAAAATAATGAGGGCGCCACCAAGCCTGTCTTAACCCGACTAACCGGACCTGGGCGGTTAGACGGGGGCAAAGTATCCAAGTTACTCCGTCGATAAGAATTCTCATGAGCTGCAAGCTCAAATAACAATTTCGTGATCGCAAATACTGGAATGGTAATATTGGGACTCTTTGGGCCGAGACTGCGCAACCACTGAACCTACCTGCATGCTCTGATCTCTCACGTCTCGCCGTACACCAATCTTTACACTGTAAAAGGCGCTATCTGAAACAAAGCATGCGCAGGTCGAATAGGAATAATACGTCCCTCAATTAAATATGCGTCTATTGGTCGATAACTACATCTGGGCAGCAAATCGTGCCGCCAAGATTATGTCATTTCTTACGTTAAGCACAAGCTGATGGATGCGCTATGCTAGTAAACAACACACTATGGGTGGCCGGCCGCAGTGGGCTCGACACTTTACGTATTAGAGTACAGTTTAGAAATACGCACTCCGGAAAAGGGCGAGTTAGTTCGCGATAACAGACGCCGACCTGCAAAGGCAACGGGCGCAGTGTAGCTAGCAGCAAAGCACGACGCCGCACAAATGCGCGACGATTTAATTGAAGGCCTAACTCGTTAGGCAGCGGGGCAGCGTGACTGCAATATTTGACCAGGAAGAGGGGCTAACATAGCCTCACTAAAGCATGCGAATTTGGAATAGTTGCTAGCCCCTGCTACGTCGCCCACGCAGTCGTTGGCTGCGGTTAACACCTGATAAGCAAAGCATAAAGCCCTCGCAAACATAAACAAAGAGCTCGAACAGATTAGGGCGCGCCAGGCTCCGCACGGCGAGGCGTTGATTCCATTTATGTATTAATCGGTACAATATAGCGAAGCTCGCGCACCTAACGTTACTGACTTAAAGGTTAGCACAAACGTAGCACCAAAACATAGGCGCAGAGTTCTTTAGCTCTTTAGGCGATGAAACGAGAAACTCGCGCACATGAACTTACTAGTAGGCTACCAAAGTAGCGTCTTGGAGCATGGTGGCCTCAAGCCGGCATTAAAAGCCGCGACAGGCAAGCAAGGGGGCATGCATCCGCCCACACAAAGTTGAGCACAAAAGCACCGCCGCTCGCACAAGCGACAGTTAATATGTTTAAATGGTTGTAATTACAAATACCTTAGTCCGTAGACGGTCTATGAGAGTTGCGTGCAGTAGTTGGTAGAAGGCGGCAGTCTGTGGCAGCTCAATCGCCAAAACACGGCATTAGGGGTAAACGGGCTGGAATCCGCCAAGATGGCGGCGTTAGGACGCTCTCCTGAGAGCACACTTACGGCGGCAAAGAGGCCTACTTCGTCCTGCCTAGAAAGATCCTCGAAAACAGCGAGTTGCAAAGGGAAAGCCCCCTTTCTCACAAACGCAGAACTGGCCCCGTGAAGCCCTTCACACACCTACGCTTTGGCGTAAAGACTTGCCACTCGCACAATCATACTTGACCTCTTAAAGGCGAAACAGTTTATGGCATATTCGCTGTAACAGCACGGGAAATAGGAAGGCTTTCACAGCAACGGTGCTAACAAACAACGGCAATTTACACAACATTCGCTGAAACAGCACGAGACGGGAAAAACAGGCTGGCGTCCCCGCCATGGCGGGAACGCCGCGAAACGGCACACTCTGCGACTTCTTCGATCAACGGCCCTCGGCTGAATGCCCCGCAAGGAGCGTTACGACGCTTGAAGTGGCGTGAGCCAAAACGGCGTTACCACGTGACCCTCGACAGCCAATGGCGATGCGCCCAATAAAACAAATAAGTTCCGGTAACGAAGACAGCACGCCTCAACGGCGTGATTTCTAGAAGGTTCGGAATTCTTGCGAGCGATAACACCCGGCTGCCAAAGTACCAGCAAAGGGGTGCTCCAACTGACGGGAAATACTGCGTTTGGGGCCAAATATGTGCAAAATCATTATTATGGAATTAGGCGATGGAGCCAAATAAGTAACTAAAAGGGTTTAACATACGGGCACGCTGCCCTAAAGCCTAGGTGGCTAATTAAAATACCAAAATGACCTGACAAGAACCTTGAATGTTTCATGTAGACATATATCAGTCAATTGAAGTACATCATTTCGATTATAAACAAAGTTAATTACATTGGTTTCATGAAACAACACGCGTTTTATTTTAACCTTTATAAATAAGCATATTTATGTAAGATCCGTCCACAAAAAGGCTACTAATCTTATAGTACCTTTTCATCAATTACTGGCAGCTTTTATCAATTTTACCGTCGTTTAAACTTTTCATATGAATTTAAATACTTCGAATTTGATTGTTTTGGTAGTAAGTCTAGTATCACCACATTTGGTGCTTCCTCTACAGACGATGGTAATTCCAAAATATCCATATTTTTCTGAAATTTTCTTACAGAATCACCATAAAACCACAAAACTGGATCAAACTCTAATTTATTCTTATTACTGCCACTGTTTTCTTTTGTTTTTCTATGGGAGGTGTAGAACAGAAGTCACCTTTATCAAACTAACATTTAATAATTTTTAACAAAACAAGCCTATTTATTGCAACTAGATTGTTCATTACTTGCTGTCAAGTATTTGTAAGTATCTACTGAATTATCTACTATTAAATACTGTTTATTCCATACTGATGTCAAAAATGACAATTTTTGGATTATTTATGGTACAAAAAATGGAACATTAAAGTCTTAGTACTTTAAAGTAAAATATTAAAGTTCAAGTACTTTAAAACTTATTTATGGCACGTAAAATGGAACATTAAAGTCCTAGTACTTTAAAAGTAAAATTTTAAAGTTCAAGTACTTTAAAATTATACGTCAGTTGTTGACATGAAATATGAAATGATTTACAATTTTTTATTTAAAATTCATTAAATTTGCAATATGAAATAAATCGTTGTATTCACCACGAACGAAAAGTGTTTTTAAAGGTCCCCGCAAGTAATTCCGTCCTCGGCTGACGCCTCGGCCGTAAACAACTTTCTCGTCCTTTAAAATGTCACTTTTCGTTCTAGATAAATAAACTACTATTATCTTATTTTATTTGATTAAGCGTGTAGAAAAAATAATGTGTACGGCTGGAGCCAGGTTTTAAAACAAACAAACCCCCCCCCCCCCCCCCCTGTATCTAGTTACCGTGTGTACCTAGTACATCAATCTGTATAATTTTGGCCCCATCGGTATAACGCCCATAGAAAGTTATTCTCTGACCTCGTGTTCTTGTAACCCTTCGTATGGTCGGGTTCTAAACGATCACTCGGTGCAGCAAATTCTACTTTCTATGCTCATCATACAAATAACTATTAATTTTAGACCTCAGCTTTTGATTGAAGCAGTTTGCTATGTTTCCAAATAGAACGTTTCTCATTAAATACATTATACAGTGTGTCCCCGGATAGGTGAAACGACTCTTGTGAAAGGTAAAAAATTCTCGATTTAAATTTTCATTTTATGGGGTTCAGCCCTGCTTGGTTAAAAGTAAATTTCCAACATAATTTCAGTTCTGAGAAATCAAGTATGCCTTGGAAATTTTAAAAAAACCTATTTTTCTGTGAGGTAAAGTACCTTTTATGTGGCAAATACGACAAAAAAGTTATTAAAAAAAGTTGTTTAGAATCAACACATAGGCCCCTATACCAAATTTCAAAATCCTCGGCCAACTTTGATCTCACACAATTTATTTTATGTTTAGGTCCCAAATCAAAGAATTTAATTTTAACAAAGATTTTTATTGGCAAAACAAATAGTTTTAACAAAGTTCTTTATTTCACAATAAAAAAACTTTGTTAAAAATAACATTCTTTGATTTGGGAAATAAACTTGAAAGAAAATGTGAGAAATCAAAGTTGGCTGCGGATTTTAACATTTGGTATAGGGGCTCAGCTGTTGATTCTAAACAACTTTTCTTTATAACTTTTTGTCGTATTTGCCACATAAAGGGTACTTTACCTTACAGAAAAATAGATTTTTTGAAAATTTCCAAGGCATAATTGTTTTTTCTAGACTGAAATGATGTTAGAAATTCGGCTTTAACCAAGCGGGGCTGAACCCCAAAAAATTAAAATTTAAATCGAGAATTTTTTACCTTTCACAAGAGTCGTGTCACTTATTCAGGGACACACTGTATATACTAAAATACAGAAAAAGCCAATTGTAACCTGTTATTAGTGTTCTTTTGGCATACCCAATTAATACATTTAGCATTACTGAAATCCTGCATTGACATAGAGTATTACAGAGGCTACGTCATTATAAATAACCAGTATATACTTTTAATTTCCGCTTCGTTAACCTTTACAAAAATGCTTCCGTGAGATGCTGCTTTGATAGCAATTAGGTAGCAAACTTAGTATTTCAGTCAGCTTTACTAATAAGTCAAGAGCGGAGTGGTTCCACAGTTTCTCGTGCGTATCTCGCAAACTGAGCCTAAGTATCATTGTAAATAGAAACCCGTAGATGTATTTTACGTAAGATAGCAATTTTGTCGTTTTAGGTGTTCATAAAAGTGACAAACACTATAACCTGATAGTAGTTCATTCAATACCCAGGAAGCTTTGAAACGGTTTATATTCTATATATGGAATTAAATGTGAACAGCAAAGTAGAAATTTCTTTCCAAAAATATCGTACATGTAGAAGATACTTAATTAATTAATTTAGGCATGTAATATAATAATGTTTTCAAAGGAAACACGCCTACGCCATGTCTTCTTTTATGAAGCGCAGATTGCAAAATAAATGCTTTAAAAACGAACAAATACCTACAGTAAAAAAGTATATCTAAGCATATACTTTACTGGAATATGAGCTAGAGTTCGAATTAATCTGACACCAATCAATGTTTGAAGTGGGTGCCAGCTTTTCAAAGTATTTTGAAGGGTTGTTAAAATATCCCATTAATGAAATCGTAATTTTAGATATTCTTCCTTAGTTTCTAATAACGAAGTAGTTATTAATTTTAAACTGTACCTGTATTAAAGTATGCACATTATCGTATAACTGTCGGTTTCAGGTTATCCCATGTTTATTACAGATATAATTTGTTTGACGTATTCCTGATCATGCAGTCGGCCACTTCAGAACTTTATTTCAAACAACGCAACGCAATCCCGAAAACGGTTCTCATTGTCCAACAGCCATGAAAATTTGTTTACAAAGTCAAGAATGGCATTTTAAATGTATCTATTCAAAATGAACTCTTCTTACGGGATTATTTTCGTTTAAAGGTTTGCATGAAACGTTGGTTTAATTTTCTTATTTAAAGTCGTTTCAAGTTGGAGGAAATTATTGAGAGAACAATTTCCAGTATTATTGCTATCTGATGAAAAAGATGCGATCATCTGTACCTAACTCTGTTATTAATAATTATTTCGTTAATCATTTTTCGTAACACTTTATTTAAATTACATTAGACTTTCATTCAGTTTGTATATATTATTAATCATACCTCTAATGAACTTTTACCTTTTTAAGGTTTAGACGCTAAGAAGTACACCTTCGGCCAGTATAAGCCACTCAACATCTTAGTTTGTATTAATTTCAATCATAGTTAGTGATGCTTGTTTTTAGGTAATGTTATTGGCAGAATAGAATTGGAAGGAGTACTATACCAAAAATCTGATTTAGTTTTATTAAAGAACTCTTTTTACCAGAATAAGTGAGTACTTAGATAACTGTTATTGCATCTGCGTTTGTCTGTTGTAACTGTAGTTATAACTAAGCTTGATTTCATATCCATTGCATCATATACAAATGCGTCCATTTCATAAAGCTCCTTTATTTCCATGCTGTACAAAGTTAATGACAATGAATAAAGGGTTTATTTGCTTTCGTTGTAATTATGCTTTTGTCAGATGTGGTCGTTAGTGGTTCAGCTGCACTGAAACTATGCCAGGTAAATACTCTTTAAATTAGATTACAACTTTTAAATAATTATAATTACATTTTCTAAAATTAAAGCTTTTGCATTTAAAATTTGAAAAACAGAAAATGAATACCTACATACATTAATTATTCAAAACTTCAACTCGACAACGTAAAGCATTTTTAACTGGTTTAAATAATTAAACATTTCTGAATCACATTTTAAATCTATTATAAGTCTTAAGGGAGTGTATCAGCATTTAAGTATTCAAACTTGTGTTCTCCAAAGATAACCGATATTGTTTATCTCAGCAAAGTAAACAAGAGTTTGGTTGAATTAACTAAATTAATTTAGATTACCTTTATTTGCATACTATAAAGCAGTAAGGGAATAATTACGGCTCTCATGATAACATCTCATCTTCATTACACAGAAACGAAAACTAAAAGCTGGACATCAGGTAAGCGCTGTCGTTTATTATTTTAATTTTATGGGTCTGCAGTTTTCGTGACATTCTATAAACTCGAGAATACCTGGCTGTGATGTTGCCAAATTAATGTATGTAACTTTAAATAATTGAGGTAGTGGTTACCTTTGTTTTTATGGTTGTTGCCAGGAGATGTATGGAGTTTACAGCTATTTTCAGTAATTCCGACTTTAGTAGAAGTACTATAAAATGCCAGCTTAAAAACATTTTAGACAGATTGTTATTCATTTAAAAACTTGGGTGTTTGTGATGGTTGCAATTAACAAATAAACAAATAAAATTAAAAAGTTATTTGGGGGTAATTGACCGCTATTCAATTGATATGAGTCGCATAGTTGTACAGTCCCACTTCAATTTTAAAAATAAGCTTGATTGTAAATATAAAATTAAAATTAATAAAATTTGTAAGAATAATACTGAAACAGCTTCAAACTGTTTCTTTTAAAACTTTTTATGCTTGAATATCACGTGAAGTACAACATGTCGACTTTCCTGCTAGTTACCGTTGAATATAAACTACATATTACAAAATATACAGAGTTCCAAAAAGTTTTTTTTTGTGATTTTGCGTTACATAATTCACTTAGGGAACGAAGAAGTCGTTTAGATATTCTCATATAAATTCACCTACAATGTAAAAATACGGTTAAGTTAAAGTTGCTAAAATCTCTCTTTGTATGCAAATGCAACGCATACGGGATTTACATAAAATGAAAACCTATAAAATATTCAGGCACGATAACAATATGACTACTTTAGAAGCGCATTTATAAAAGTTACATAAGCACGAGAAATAGAAAACTAGCATTTTATTTCTACATCGAATTTCACTTACCAATAACTGTTGCGCATAGTTGACGGGAACGCGGAAATGATCAAACCCCAAAATTGTCTGCACCAGATAACTACCGAACGGACGACGAAGGAATGAGCGAAAACCAAGAGAGGAAGTTTGTTATCCATCGCGCATGTTCGATCTTTAAATCTATCCTTTACCTAATGTGTATAGGACCATTACATGTAATAATTAATAAAATAAGTGCATTATATTTTCCTGTCTTAACATTAAGATTGATTTTCATAAGGATAACGTTTCTTATTTGTCAAATGCAGGTTTGTACTTACAAAGCTCTAGTTGAAAATATTTAATGGCTTTAATACTTAATAGCTATGTAAATAACAAGGAATGTAAGGACCTATTAACATATGAGGTAGGCAAGTACAAGCCAAGACGAAGTTAACACTGTTAATAGACGATACATTCCGATTTATCTTATTATATTTTTCCCGCTGCTTATCCAAATTTTCCTAGAATTTTGAAAAAATCGTTTGGTTTGTCACCTGTCACCAGGATTAGTTTTCGTGAGTCGTGTTACCTGTGAGTGTCACATGTCACATAAACACTTGCAATTTATAAACAAAACGTCTAAATCTGCATCTTGCTTTGGTAATTTTATTATCCTAGGAACTTAATAATAATATTAAGTTCCGTTGTCAAGTAACAGCAGCAAACAAATATAATCACCGACTTACACGTTTTGTTACTAAGGCTGTATCACTGACTTACATGATCAGCAGCGGGAAAAATAGTTTTTTATATTTGTCTAGGAAATCCAAGTAAAGCTCGAGAACTCTCAAACTTTATTGATTTTCTGAAAAACGCTAAAAGTCAAAATCTTAGTATTATTAATAATTAACTTCAATTTTGTTACTAGATTTGATTTGCTTATTACCATAAAATGAATAAAATGTGTGCTTCATCATCTATCTTTTCACATACCTATATGTTGCAAAATTATAGTAAACACCATATTTCTGACAGAAAGCTTAGGATCTTTACAAATGTTGGCGTTTTTGGAAAACGCTCTTTAGTGTTACTGTTCCTCCAGTACCTATATGCTATTTAAGATCTTTCTCTGTTATTAGCATAATTTGTTAGTGCACTCTGTCTTTCATTTTTTTTAAACAACGCTATATAGAAAAGGTAGTTATTTTCTACGTAGTCACTTTTCAAATTAAACAATATTTTCATCCTTGATTTCGAAGATATTTTCTTTTATGTTTAATTTTAACAATTCAAATTAATGTAAACAATTTCTTATGCATCGTATTATGTTGATAAGTTGCATAAATGCATCTACTTACACTATTGCGCTTCTGTTATCGGGAAGAGTGTAAAATCTACTAGAGGTAAGACCAGATAATGCACGTCAACCCCGAAGATTATGTTAAAAAAGTAGGTAACGAGTTCTGTAAGTCGTAATTTATGAATGCAAGTATAATTCTTTAAAATGCAAGTGCCTACTCGATAGCGAAAGTTTTGAGACAACTTGTATAAATCATTTATTTTATATAATGCCTGGGCATTCTATGTAATTTCATAAATTGCTTTAACTGTCAGTCCGTTTATTTAATGTTTGTCGATATCAAACATAATACCGGCGAAATTGCCATCACTATATAGAATGTCTAGGCATTTTATATAATGACTGTACGGTTGTAGGCAATATGTTATGTTACGCTTGAATTTGGAATTTATCGTAACTAATAATTCTCATTGCCAGGCTGTGTGTCGTTCTAGCTTGTTTAGGTTTGTTGCAGCTTTTGATCGTGTGTGTTGTAAACATCCTTACATATTCATTTTGTACTTTTTAACTATTTGTTATATTAGCTAATGATCGATTGGCCTGTCTTTGCGTGATGCCAGTGGTGAGTTCACCTATCATAAATATCTACAACACCTACCATGCTAGGTCAATGAGTTGATGTACGCTCGCATTATACCCATTGGCTAATAAGTACAAACCTTTAAAAAATATATTGCAAAAAATACCTACAACACCTTAGCCATGCTGCTATCATAAATTTTCACATATAATCTGTTACCGTACAAAAAACGACACAACGACATAACAAACCACCCCTCAAGCGTGCACAACAAAATCATACGCTCGAGAGCCGGACTTGTTCGTCGCGACACGATAAAACGACAAAATCGGGAGATCGATCGAAAATACAAGGCCCTAACCCCGTTAGATGACACACGAAGGGTTGCTCGACTCAACTCAACCGGCAGGGCGGGTTCTTTCTACCTTCGAGTTAGGGCTGTACATCGATACAAAAGGGTGTAATGATGGTAAATGCAGGACGCCACTCCATTCTAACTAACTAAATCGAACCCACTTGAATGGAGAAGTGTGGGCTCAATTCCCACTAACAACTCGGTAAGCTTGGTTCGGCTAACACGCCACGGCACTGACTTACCTTGACGAAACAACTTCCTGAAGCAGCTGCTAAACTCCTTTACAACTAACTGACAAAGGAACACAACAACAAACCAAAATATCGTCAACACACATCAAAGACATCAGTACTTAACAATGAGCTCTATTCAAATAGTAAATAAAATAAGCAGGTAACAATGGACATGAAATGTTTGACTAGTTACAAGAAAAATAATCAAAGGGGTTAGTTACTAATTTACGTTACAAGTTACTTCAATACGAACAACAATGCTAACTATAGCAGTAATATTAAGCCGGAATGTTCAACACTTTTTGACGAAAAGAACACTATGTAGTAGGCACGATAATTACATAAACGTTGACGAAAAGAACACTGGGTTATACACGACAGTTTCATAAAATACAAGCATGGTTTACCTTGAGGAGTTCAGCTGGCTGTAATCGACGGTCGGCGCGGTAGGGTGTTTTGCTTTCCAAGCACCTGCCTGAAGAAATGGACGAGAACGGGAACGGGGAATCCCAGAGTAGATGGAATGCGGAACTCAGCCTTGATGTTAAAGATGGTAACGACAGCAAACGGGGTCGGTAGAATGCAATCATAATCCCCTCGAGACGGGTAGACGACGTACACAGCGGTAATGGGCAAAGCCCTCGACAGCGAGAACGACACACGTCATGCTTAGTTAACGATGGTCTGGTTAGGAGTCCGTGAACAAATCCGCCATGGCGACAACTTAGAAGATCTCGCAATCCTCGACGGTAAAGAACTCCAACCACGTTTTAACTAAAACTTGATTCACTTCAATTTCCCACGGCTGTTGTAACTGATATTCCCTCGTACCGATAGCATACGACTCCTTCATAAGGCACCAACAATAACGAAACACATAACTTAACGCAGAAGACGGAAACGAGAACAACACCACCCCCAACGGCGGCATCACGCGAAGCCCGCCAGGGGGTGCGATCTTAGAACACGTTCTGTATCCTGCAAGATCGGTCGGAACTGAATTTAAAACTGCGGCAAAACCAACGCGTCCTATATGCATCTTTCTCTTGCATATGCAAAGACGAAGGAAGGTAACGGAAAATTTCAACAGAAACGTAGGAAAGCTGACTGGGCGATCCCACACGGGACCTTGAAGGTTAAAAGTCTCAAACTAGCGAAATACTGAGAAACGATAATCTGCATCCGCCTTGCAGGCAACAAAGAACAAAGGGTGAATTTAAAAATGAAATTCTGCTAACAAAGCGTGACTATCTGAATTAATTTTAACCGATACACGGGCTGCGAGGTACAAATGCCTAAATGCCTTCAAAGCAGAGAACAGGGCAGGGCCGGATCGAGCCCAAATTTAAAATGACGACCGGACTTAAAGATGATCTAACAAATCTCATAAGAACATTAATTCTTTCTGGAAATTTTTTTGAGTGCATTCCAACAACGTCGTATTAATTTGCCCGAGCGGGACGCGAGGGCAAATTAGGACGTTGTTGGAATGCACGAAAAATAATTTCCGGATAGAATTAATGCTCGAATGGAGATTAGGTAAGAAATCGTAACGACACAAACCCTAAAAACAAAGTAATGTAATTTCTTGGAATTTTTTGTTGTCTCGGACACGGCTCGTGAACTAATTTTTCTATTGGTCATTAATTAGTGGTTGTAGTAGTTGACAAAAATGAAGAAATTGCCAGTTTGACCTAGTATGGCGGTCCGTAACCTCTCTTATCAGTATGGCACATAATTACTTTCCCATACCATAGGTATAGGGAAGTCTTGGAATCATGAAAATTTTGGAAATCGAGATTTTCACAGAAATATCCGTTTTGGGCCTCTAGGAACCCAAAAAAGTGGTTTTTAAAAAATGTCTGTCTGTGTGTGGGTGTGTGTGTGGGTGTGTGTGTTTGTATCGTATTGAGAGTGACCTCTTGTGTGTACATCATCGTGTACTGTAACGGCTTCACGTATAGTGACCTCATACACTGGATGTTGTAATTTTTTCTTCGTTTTTATTGTTCTTTACGTCAAATTATAACGTATAGGCAAAACTCTGAATTTAGCCATCTGTGAAGTCACAATCCACAATGGTTCACGTGGTAATCAGCAACTATTGTGACCTCTTTACACAATTTGACTTGTGGCGCCACCTATAAGTACCGAATTAAGGTGGAACTAAAAACCGCTTGTAGTAGAAGCTGTTATGTTATTATTAGGATCACGTATATCACGTATATCAAATAGCAATATAGTACGGCGGGTTCTCTGGATGTTTGGATCGTAGTTTCTACAGCACTTGTTCCATTTTTCTTTGCCCTAGCGCGTATTTAATAATTAAAATATATTTTTAAATTAAACATAACTCAATGAATACCTATTGAAAGAAGATCTTAAATTTAAATATTTAAATAAAAATATTGAAGTTAAGTTTAGAAATTATATATCAATTATTCCTAAAGTGAATCAACTAGCAATTACTTTTAAATACATTTTAAAAATTATTTTTAAATCCAAAATAAATAAAAATGTGTTTTTAAAATAACTTTTTTATAAATTGTAATCTAAATTGGAAATTTAAAATATTGACAATTATTAGAAATTACTTGTAAGGTTAAATGATTTAAAAAAATTAAACAGCTAGAGGTATTTTTAAAACTTATTTTTGAATTCAAAATTATTGAAAACTACGTACTAAAAATAATTCCCAAATTTTTAAATCTAAATGATATTTGAAAATGGACAAATATTAAACTAAATTTTATAAATCAAATGTATAATTTTTATTAGTTGACAGTGTTAGAAATGTCATTGAAAAGTAAAATTTAAAGTTAAAAGTTGTTAAAATAGTAGTTAAGTGTAGGCTGTCAGCAATATTTAAATATTGAAAGAAAACCATATTTTGCGTGCAAGATAAAGTAGTCATGATAATTAAAAATGTGAAAAATTTATTTAAAAATTTCAAATCTGAACAATTTTATAAAACAATATACAGTCGCGGCCATACAAACCGGGACAGTTTTATGGCCTAATTTTCAAAATGCCAAAGACGTGCTAACACTGACAATTTTCATAATAAATGTCATCAAAAGTCATTGTTTCGATCTGAATAGTGACTTTTGATGACATTTATTAATTAGAATTGTCAGAGTCAGCACTTCTTTTCGCATTTGAAATTAGGCCAAAAAAACTGTCCCGGTTTTTATGGCCGCGACTGTATGTATACATTGAGGATCAAAGGGCCCCCTCCCCCTCTGACTTTTAAATGCGTCAAAATATTGTAAATATACATATCCACATTTCTGCTCGCCAATGAATGTTGCATGAAAGACGACTCAGGTTTCTTCAATCGATGTCACTTAAGACTTGTTTATTTTGTCTTGGATCATCTGGAGGTTATCATACCATTCTGTAATATAAATAATATCCTTCAGATATCCCAAAAGAAAAACGTCGTGCGGACTCATGTCGGTGATATAGGTGATATGGTATAGGGACATGAGTTCCTACCCACTACTTACCAAATGTCTTGTTCAAATATTGCCTCACTAAAACACCATTATGGGCAAGTGCATTCTCTTGTTGAAAATAACATATAACTTTTAAATCTAATTGAAGGTTATCCATTCAAGTGTCTTCAATATGATTTCTTAGAAAATGTTGTAATAAACCAATAATTGTATTATTTAAAATACCTTACAAATATAACTAAAACATTTATTTTGATAATTCTTGTCGTTTTTCGGTTGAATAGTAGTTACTTATATTTTATATGAAACATTCCATTGTTCGCAAAATTGAACTCGCCTGTACGTATATTCATCAAACTATATTTACAAAAAAAGTAATGCGACAGAGGCAACTATTTATATCTCTTTTTTTAATCATTCTGTATGTATACCTAAAATTGTTCTTTAACGAGATATTTCACTTACTAGTATTTTTCTTTATTTAATTACAATCGCGATTGCATTGAAGCAATGTACACTTATCAACAGTAACACTATATGTTCAGTTTTTTAAAGCTGATCTTTTTTCAACCAAAAATTCAAAAGTCGGGATTTTCCTTTTCAAAACCAAAAGCAATTTCCTTTTAAACCGGAAGTGCTACAATAACTAAATTGCAGTTTTCTAGTAACCGTAGAAAGTCCTGGCACTTTCCCCATTTAATCTAATGTCTACCTTTAATAATAAAAAAGTTACTAATGGTGGACAAGTTAAGAAAGGCACCTATATCAGAAATACATTATTTTCTCATTTAAAATGATTCATGTGATGTTTCTCAATTAATCGCAGACATTACATTTTGTTTTCACAGGATACTGATTAAAAAAGTTTTTGGTGACTTATTGCTTCGTTTGTCAAGAGATACAGGAAGTATTTTTTTTAAATCGGCAGTGAAGAACGTCAACATCGTCAAATACGAGAAATCGGCAATGAAGTAATCCATTGTTTTACGACTTTTTGTAGGTGGCGGGGCGATAGGTAAACGTCAACCCACGTCAACACAACCTAGAAAAGTTGGTTAAAATGTAATTTCCGGATTTCTCGATTAAAAAAAAACATAATGTATCCCTCGGCACTCCTTTTTATCCCTCAGGTGGTTATTTGCCATGGCCCTACGGGCTCGGCAGCTAAATCCACATTCGTGATAAAAAGCTAAACTACAGTGCCTCTGTATACAAATTACTATTGTGCAATTCCGTAATAAACAAAAAAATATCTATTGTAGGTTGTGCTGACACAGAAATATACGACAAAGGGTTAAAACAAGTACTTATTTCACGTCACCATTGGCAACGTTTTAAAAATTTATGTCATTCTAACATTAATAATGACAACTAAAATGTTGATAATTTAGTGCAGGATTGTAAAGAACTACGTATACGCATTGCAAAAATGAGCGTATTTTACTCGTAATTATAATAGAAAAAATTTAACAATATTTCACGACTCGTGAAAAAACATCTACATTTTAGCTTGTTTTTTAAATAATTCTTATCTACAATAGTATCGTAAAGTAGACTTCTTCAAATACCAAACAATTTTCGAGAAGTGTCACTTTACCGCTTAAAACATGTTTATTTTTGATTGACAATTAAATGGCAGTTGTTAATCATGCAGTTATGGCAATTACCTTGAATTGTTGTTATTGACCATGCGTTTTGACATTTGTCAAAATGCCTTTGAATCCCTGCTGATTGCTTATAAATGTGATTGTAGATAAAATCTAGTTTACATACTTATACTTGCACAGCAAAATCAAATTGCCAATTGAGAGAAAAAGATGACGCCAGCTCTTTTTTATATACATACAAATAATAGCTATTAAGGTGCTTTTTTACCCATGAAAACCAAGTTACTAAATTCTTTTTTGGTAAGAGCGTTTTTGGTTGCGAGAAACTGAAACCCTAATATATTTTAATTCAGTTTGAAATACAGATTTTAACAGAAACTAAAAAATAAACGTACAATAATGTTGTTTTTTTAAACAATTACCTACTGGTTCTTGACATTGGTTGAGTTTCATACTTGCGTTATAAATTCTAAGTAACAAGTGAGCTGCGACAAAATGCCAAGTTCTTTTGGATAGATTTATCTGTAATTCCAATGTTTACAAGAGTAACGAGATCAGGTGATTGTTCGCAAGAGACAAAACTTTGGTGACAGTATTTACTCTTGATTTTTTGGGTCCTTCGTTTGTAATCGCTTTGTTATCACGGGTTGTACTCACCGGCAAGATGAACTACGCAAACCTAACCGAAGCTGTTAACAACCATAATTATTATTTAGGTTAAACGTTAGATCGGTCAGATTTGCAACCACAATCTTTAGGATACAAACTGAGAAAGATGTGTTTTTTTTTAAATAAGAAATATACGTTTGTCCTAACTTGTAGCCTAAATGTAAATCGCATAATGTACATCTTCGGATACTTTCGTGTAGTCCAACCCGTGGAGGTTTGCGGTAATACAAATGCTGATTCACGTCTTGCACTTAATGTAAACTATTATGTGCTCAACTTAATTCGAGCAATTTTAGAATCGTAGTGGTGTGATTTGTAGTTCTGCTACATAAAGCAATCAAGGTAAGTTTTATAAGTGTCTGTTGGATTTTATGTTATTCAAGTAGGTACCTACGCATGTAAATTATATCGTTATTGAAGTGCTTACTTTTTGCAGTAACATATATACGGCAAATCTAGGGTGACCACTTTTCAAAGTATACAAACCCTGAGATCCTTCGTAAGTTAAAAAAGGGCCTTTTCAATGTGAAATGCAGAATGTTATAAGAAACAAAATGCAAGCAAATAACCAACCATGTTTTTGTTAATTTATATTAATGGCCGGCAAAGATGTAACTGAAATACGTGTCCACATCGTACGCCCGCGCCGTGATTAACACCGATTGTTTCTGCTTGATCTGCATGTATTCAAAATAAAACATAAACACAGACGGTCACGGGTCCTTCGCTATAGTTGCATTGACTCAACTACCGGCTGAAGTAGGCTAACATGCAGCTTGTGAAATCTCAAACAGACCATTAAGATAAATAGAAAGACGAAGAGATATAGGTATCATACCTTTGATAACAATAAAATTAAAGATTATACGCTAGCGCCTTGCTCGACATTTATGGTGGCGATTTTATTTTTATTATTTTTTCGTTGACCGCTTGTTAATTTCAATATTAATGAATTATTTTTTCTAAAAAAGGATGGATTAATAGACGTCATTAATACACTGTTTTTAATTAATACACTCTTTTTCATTAATTAACTGTTTTTGTGATTTTGACGTTTTGATGATATTTTGCATGGAGGTTAGTTGTATTAATCAATTTTTGGCCACAAAAAAAAGATTTTGCGGTCAACGAAACAATTTTGTAATCAACTCGTTTGTTAATGGCGATTATAATCGCCGTCATTAACACACTTGTTGGTTAAATAACTAATAACCGACTTACGGACTTACGGTGAAGTTAATGTTAGAAGACATTATTACAAAATTAGCATAACCCCGAGAAATTATAACAAAACCCGGAGCCCGGAGATCTGGTGTTGAAACCGTAAGACTATGGGTCAGTGGTCACCCTACTCAAATGTCAAATCGTGTTTTTCCTCTTCTTTGCTTTCTAATATGTAGTTTTTAATTTAATCTATTTTTAATTAAATCAATATTATTAGATTTTCTTTTTTTGCTCTTTCTGTGATCGGTACAAATATTAGTAGGATAATTTATTTTATTCAATTTTGACAGTTTAAAGTGACATTATTAACTCCATAACAACCTTCATAAACAGTCTATGATTCACAAGAGAATAAACGTGTTTTAATTCACTAGAGAATTAAAAAAGTTTAATTCACTAGAGAATTAAAAAGGTTTCAATGCAGAACAACATATTTTTATGATTTCTACAATATTTACATTCAATTATTATTTCTATTTTAGTGTGTAATATGTAATTACTACAATTTAGATCAAATCGACGATGAGAATGGGCAAATTATATATCAATTTGAATATGTTTAATTTTTTATTCAAAATTTCTTCAAATTGAAAAAAACATATATACGCCACGTGAATTACACATTTATTAACTCACAGATATGATCTATGATAAATTATTAAATTAGTTGTTTTTCCGGCAACCTTATCAAAAATTTGCCCTACTATGTTGACATCTTTAGTTATGGCTCCCATCTTCAATTTGGGCTACAATTAAATCTCAAAATATCTTTAAACATAACACTCAGAAGTATTCACAATGGTTCTTTCTCTCTAGATGAATTTCCACAACATATATCTTCACATCATCAGAAGGGCAGTTTCATGTGCGAAAAAATCTTCTGTTAAAAAGCCATGGCGTTGTGAAGAAGAATAGCTTGTCTTGCAGTGCGTTGGATCTCTAATAAACACTATTAACTACCTGGAAACTGAAAGACGGTTTGCGAAGACTGTATCAGCAATTAATCCCATTTTGGAAGGAATACAATTGACTGATATAAAGTTTTGCATTAAAGATAATTTACTAAAATAAAAGGAAAGTAGTTTTAAAATGCTCTTTGTACTTTGCAAAAAGCATGAGGATTTATAAAGTTGATTTTAAAGAAGGATCGACCACCGCTACGCCTGTTTAATTAAAGTATGGTAAAATCCAAAAGTGTTATTTTAAAATTTGCTTTTAATCGATTATTAATGTATTTTGTGTTCTTTAGGACCCACCCTTATACTATTTTCTAATATTTGTGAAGTATGATCTAAAACTTTTATCCTCTATGGTGGAACTTTTTAAGATTTATTTTATGTTGGCAGTAACGAGTGAAGGTACTTACTTAATAATATATCCTAGACAATTTGTCAGAATCACTTAACTTTTACAGAATGTTTAATATTGAACACAAAGTGGACCTGCGTATGGAAAATGGAGGAAATCACTTTGACATCTGTATTATTTTTGTTGATGTATTCAATAACAATTTTTGAATTTGTTAAAATACATTATTCATATAACCTTAAATTGTCAGATGTAAAATGCCAATGTCACTTTTACTGCCAAGGGCTGCCAACATAAGAATAAGAAATACCTTTACATCCCTCTACGGTATTTATTTTGAGTTTAATGTTTTTTTTGTAAATGTTTTTAAATTATCTTTGTATTTTGAAAAAGAGCATGGTGTCAGAGGGAACATAAAACATGAAGATGTATAATGTGTGATTTTAAATAAGGGTCGACTACCGCTACGCCTAGGCACCTGTTTAATTAAAATATGAGTAAAGTCAAGATGTACCGAATTCTTTTTTAAAATTTGCTTTTAATCAATTAATTAATATCTATTATAAAATCATCCATACTTTGTGTTGCTTAGGACCAACTGTATACTACTTTCTAATATGTATGAGATACCTATTTTTATATGTAGTGTCGTTATTGTTTATTTGTTTAAATATAGGTATTTTTTCTACTTTCTAATAAAACCACATAAGAATATAAATTTCATTTTATTTGCTAACTGATAGGCAGAAATTAATTGGTACAATTCATAGCTCTCCAGCAAAATTAAAACATCAAAAAATGTTTAGCCAAACCTTTATATTTGTAAAATTTATATCTGCAGAAGTTTTATGCAGAGTTTCTATAACAAAGTTGCAAGCTTCAGGTAGCACTCTTCTTTGAGCAAAAAATATGATAAAAATGTCATCATTTACCCTGTATCTGTTGGGTCTCATTTTTTTCAAGGGCAAAGCCTGAGCTATGTGCAAATTACTTTTATCTATTTCTGAGTTAAAACAAATAAACCAAATTTTATTTGGTTAAGGTGTTCACCCTAGATATGTTGGGTTCAAAATTTGCCCTTTTTCGGCAAGGGTAAAAACCTGAGCGATGTAAAAATATTACTTTCATTTAAGTAGTGGTTCTTGATGTTACAGCAAAAATAGACAGAATTTAATTTTTGTAAGTGCTCACCTTGTATACATTTTGTTTTTGAAGTATACGGGCAACAGACAGACAGGCCGACAGACGGAATTGAGAAAACCTGTTTTTCGTCATCTAGAGGCCCTGAAACGTGAAGATTTGGAAAAACATCGAAGGGTGATTTTTTTGCGATTCCAATACCTACTCCTTTGCCTCTTAGAGGAGGAAAGTAAAAACTAAAAAAAAATGCTGTAACTGTTCGATTTGGTTATGGGGGTTTAAATAATATTCGTACTACTGAAAAGTTAATCTGGCCTCGAATATTCGAGAATTAAATTAATCTCGCTCTTCTCGAATATTCGAGATCGATAGATGCCAATCTCGATCTCGAATTTCGAAACGAGATCGAAAATTATCTGGTCTCGGTGGCACTACCACTAACAGGCCGATTCTATGACATTTTTATATTGGTTTTAAAAATATGATTGAAAATCTGTCGAGATCGACAATTTGGTTAATCTCGTCTTGAATATTCGAGAATTTGATTAATCTCGTCTCGAAAATTCAGAGATCGGGAAATTTATGTCTCGATCTTGAATATCGAGAGAAGATGAGACGAGATCGAGAATTTTCTAGTCTCGGAGACATCATAAATGCATAGTAGTTGCATAGTAGTTACCTCGTTCTTGAAGTGACATATTGTTGAAAAAGCGAAAAAAATCTTATGGTGACAACCAATCTACCGAGTGTTTCACTTAAGGTGCGAACATAGGGAACTAGCATGGGAAATCGTATACCGGTTCACGGTTATGCATATTTCTGGTCACCATTTTTATGGGAAAAAATGGTAGTGGTACTAAATTGAAGAGAATAATTTTCCGCGTCGTTTAGTATTCAAAATTTATTGGATAATGTAAATTGTGCATAAAAGTGTTAATTTTAAAATTTAGATATTCCCAAATATTCATTAGAATACTCAACATTATTATTCATAGTAATTAGTTAAATACGTGAATTAATAACTAACAGAAAATAACATTTATTTTGGCAGAAACAAATTGGATCATGGCTGGTCTGTTTTTTTTTTGTGAATAAAATGCAAAATATTTATTACAGTTTTTAAGCTGTTTCTATCTTAAAGAAGCAACAAATTCAAGTCAAGTGGTATCAAATTCAACGCATTTTTTTCTTTCGATCGATACCGCTATCAATCCTATCAATTCAAGCAACAATCAGGAATCTGCATAATATATACAATTTAACATGCTTTCCCCTATATTCACCTTTAAAAATTCAATTTTTGTATAAGGTCTCAAACATACGTAATTTATCTTAACGAGGGCATTTAAAATAATTATCTTATAGAATTTAATCTTATTTCTACTGTTAAAAGAACAAAGAAACTGAATAATTTCGGTTATATAGATGCATTTAAGAGGTCATCAGTTTCTTGACAAAAGAAAATCGTCTGTAACTGTCTGCTTAAATGTACAACTGAGGTTTTTGTCATTTCAAACATTCTAATGATGACCTTTCAGCTTAGCATACCTGGTATACTTGTGACATATTTTGCACAAATCTTGCCTATTTCTTATGATTATGACCTCCGTTACACAGCTTCACGGTTTACTAAGACTGAGACATCACTTTTACACAATTTAAGTGTCCTATAATTGTGACATCAACTTACACATTTCTGGTTGCACCGTACTAGTGACCTCGGATGTCATTTTCACTGTCGACTTAATTTGCTGTGTATCAGAGTGTGTATTAAAACCACAATTATATCACTTAATTGTGTGTCTTTTACTACCGATAAAACCGTTGTGGCCACTTTCCATGGTGTAGATGGGGATGTCACAGTATACGCAGTACGTGTATGTGTGTGTGGGTGTGTGTGTGGGTGGGTGACGCTCCTACAGCCGAAAGTATTGCTCCGATTTTGATGCGCTTTGGAATGCGGGGGTGTATCGAAAATTCATCGACAAAATAAGCTTTTCAAAAAAATCCGAAACCGGAAGCGGAAGTAACGCATGTTTTTTTGGTATCACTGTTTTCGTGATTAAAAATTTGAAAATTTTATCGCGGATAACGATAGAGGGTCATAAGACAAATCTGTTAGTTTTTTGCCGAACTCGCTAGGTTTAAAATGAAGGGCGCTATGATTTTTTGAAAATTTTGAGTTTAACGCCCTATTACTCAAAAACGGATGAATCGATTCAATTGATTTTTGTTTTCTGAATAGTATATGAAGGCTAACATGAGGTGATATAAAAAGTGTTTTGAAAAATATTAAGGGGCCTAAATTACAAATTTTCAAAATTTTGGAAATTTTCTAAAAATCATTTCTCAAAAACTGCCCACAGGAATTTGTTTAAACTTCATACACTGATAGACCCCGAAAAGGGCTATCGATCTGTTTTTTAAAGAATCTCATGAATTATCTGTGGCGCCCTCTACGAAGCTTTGAAGTTTGAAAATTTAAACCCCTTTAATTAATAAACAAAACAAGATAGGTAGCTGGGGTTTTCACTGGATTGCTCAGTGCATAATGGAGCATATGAATATGCAAAAAAATATTACACTCGTGGATATATGTAAGCGCACCGGCCCCCTCCCCCCTCTATTTTTAAAAAATATTTTTTTTATTCTAACGGTTGTTTGCGTCAAAGAATCTTTTTCCGCGAAAATAAAAAAATCGATTTTGTATGCCCTAGAAAATATAATTTCCAGGTACTTAGAAAATTTCACCTCGGAGCTACAGCCGTTTTGAGGAAAATAATACATAAACTAGCACAGTGGCGGCTTGTCCACTTGGCGCCATCTACAGAAGCTCGGTGGTCACGTTTTGAACTACACATCTTATAACATAAAATCGTAGCTCTCTTTGTTTGCGTGTAACTATGTTTGTTCGCTATCTCCTCCGAAGATACTGGACCGATTAAGTTGTACGATGGCTTAAAAGTTTGCTAATTTTCAGACTTATTTAATTAACTTCTCTAGGCAGCAGTATAATTTAATTAACTTCTCTAGGCAGCAGTATAATTTAATTAACTTCTCTAGACAGCAGAGCGGAGCGCCTATCGCTGTCTACTATTAGCTCGGGTGCGCGCATTATTCAAACAGGAGAGTGTGGTTCTGCGGTAAGCGTGCTGGCCTATCACGCGGGAGCCCCGGGTTCGATCCCGTCGATGCATCTTTTTTTTTTAATTTATATTAATGAATCTCTCTTAATTTTGCGAACCGAAACGTAGTTCGGGTGACTCACTAGTTCTTTTATATTTACCCGCAATTTACGTGAAAGTGTAAACGCTTATCACGGTGAAGACGTGAGTCATCGAGTTGAAATTTTGATATGTTGTAAAGACTGTTGAATAAAGACGATATGAACAGTTTCCAGTATGGGAAAGTCCAGGGAGGTAGTCACGTCCACTTTTTTCCGTCTGGGCTTAGGGACCATGTCTATCGATTACAACAAAAACTAGCCTTGCCGCTTTAAAAAAATATATAGCGCAGTTCGGCTGCCATACTTGCGTTTTTGACACCTACTTGGGCAATATAAAAAGGTTTACTACCTACCTAGCTTGCCGCTATGACTAGTCGTAACCTAGCCCTGTTAGTGAATTACTGTTACAAAAATCTCGTAAATGTTCTTTTGCAGTTCTCTGGGTATTATTGGGTATTGTGTATTGGGTATTGGATATGGGTATACAGATATCGAAAGCTGTGAATACTGCCAAATGTGCGACATGGTATGGCATACAGTTAAAAAATGCGTAAGATGAAACGAAGAAAGAGCGGAAACAATACTGAACAGCGATGATATAAAACCTCATAACATAGTGCAATACATGCTAAGAGAAGAAGCTGTATGGGAAGAGATTCAGAAAAAAATCTGTCGGGTGTTTTCAAGTTAGCAGGCCGACATCCGTATCTTTTACTAGATTTGCAATGTCCCCTAATAGATTGCGGTTGTCAAGAGAGTTAAGGCTCCAAGCGAGTAGGTGTCTTTTACGCTCTAATGCTGGGCATTCAAAGAGGATATGATAGGATGTTTCATTATACTCTTGGCATAGTCTGCAAATAGGTTCATCCATATAGACATTGATCCTGTGCATAAATTCTCTGAATGCTCCAGTGCCTGTTGATTCGAGTTCTGTTCAGTCTCAACAGGGTTTTGGTGGTTTGTGTAGATATAGGTAAGACAGGCCTTATAAAAATAGAACAAAATATAAACAGAAAGGAAGACATGAAAAAGCCTGTACACAAAGGATAGCGTGCGATGAAGAAATGCCTTAAAGGCGGCGATGGAAAACGGTGAGAGGGGTTTTAGCAGATAGGCGACTGGTCGAAATAGCCAGTTGAATTCTATTTTTATTATTCAAAAGTTTGTAGCCAATCACAAAATTCATTCTTATTATCAATTGGCTTTTGCAGATGACAGTTGATACAAACGTCATAATTCGGAAATATGAACAAAAAACTCCTATTGCATAGGAGTAGATAAAGTATCGTATTAAATTCGAGATTTTAGCCATTATTCCTTCAGATGACTTGTGCCATTCGCCTTCGGTTCGTGGCTCAAATGTCATCTTCGTGAATAATGGCTGTTATAATCGCTCATATCGCTGACATTAACCTGCTAATCTGATTTGGATAAAATGATAATGATAGGATACATCAGTGGCGTACTAAACACTTAAAATTTCAGTAATTATGCTAAATAATAGTTTTTGCACAATAAAGTAACAAACGGGATTATAGTAACAATGAATTCTTTGCAATGCGATGATTAAAACTAAATTATTCGAACAATTCAAAACCTATACTATACATTGCAATGTGAAGAAAACATTTACTAATTCCTGCAATCGCCACCACGGATTTCTTGACAGTTACAACATAACTTTATGTATTTCACTCCATATATTACCAAATTAGCAGAATCAATTATGATCACAGCGCCTTGCATGGCCTACTTCGACCGCAAAACTAGAATGGTTCTATTGTAAATTGTCAAAGTGGTAGAACAAGTGTTACTTTCGACGATACGGATTTTTTTCAACTCACGTTTTGGGCGATTATTTTTACCGGAATTTTGTTGGGGTTACGTGTTATCATTTTATCGCACTCGTACCTTCGGGCAAAGAAGGCGCTGCTTTTTCGAAATTTCTCGGTAGGGGGTTTAATCCCCACAGCTGGTAACTGGCGGGCTGCCCACCAAGTCGCTTTAAAAATTGGGTATCGAAACAGCGGTCGTGCAAGTAGGGAAAGTAAGGCAATAGTTGAAGACGTGATGTTAACTACATCATCCAGTACGCCATTAACGGTGTGCCAGATAACTGAGTTTCGGAAAGAGATATTCGTCGGCCCTGGCCCGCTGCGTTCAAGGCCATATTCCTGTGTGTGAAATGGGCGCGGCCTAAACTTTTACGTTTCACTTACCTTCATTCAATAATTTGACCAGTGACTTTCGTTTGAACCTCTTATTATTAATCGTTCCATGGACTACTACTATTACAACGTTAATATCATGGCGGCCAACAACATGTCCAAAGTACTGTAAAATGCTATGTCGGCACATGGTGGATAATCGAGCATGAATGCTTATGTATTTGAAAACTGGATGGAAAAAAGTATACAACCAATCATACAGATGTCACAGTTACCTAGATTCTAACTTCTGTTTTTAACCAATACTAATCCAGGCAAGCAGTTAAATGTAGTTCGTTGTCACCATTTTATGACATAAACATAAACCACATTCATTAAACACCAATGTATTGCTTCTTACCTTCATTGTAAGTTGCAATTGCCATATCGGGAGAATTTTCCAACTTAGATTTTTGACCTGTTGAAAAAATCAAGTTGATGGCGCCCGTATTTGGTTTCGATCATTTTAGTGTTAATTCGCCGTTTCCTTTAGAGCAGCTTAACTTGCTCGTTAAGCGCTATTAGTGTTACGGGACCGTTTTAGGTATTCACAGCTCGCTATTTGGCTTACATTGAAGTGTTGCACGGTTGTTGTCAGTTTATGTTATCGTTACTGGGTTTAGGAGCGTTGAGTGTTTGCATGAGTGTCTTTATTTTCTTGTACGACTCGCAGTGTTCGTTGCTGTTCTGGTGATTATTTTTGATGATGACGTTTCTTTTTTGAACAGGTGATTATACGATTTGTGTGTATACCCCTTGCATTTATCAGTGTTTCTCTTCAATTAGTTCTAATTAGTTCTATAGTTTCTGCGGTAATTTAGATTTTTTGTCTGACTTTGTGTTTTTCTTGGCTTTGTCTAGCGGCTGTTCGCTCTACTCTTGTATACTTTGGATTGTGAAATTTGGAGGAAATTGGAGAGGCTTAGCTGAATTTCTTGTTTGAGATTACGAACGTCATCCTCTACGTATCATTCTGTTAAATATGGATGCCGGTTTTACGGTTCCAAGCTTTATTTTAAGTTCCCTTGCAAATAACTTTGAGTGGGAGATATTGCAGTAGGTATTCCAACTGAGTTAACCATGACGAAATAAATTTGGTTTTTGAATCTATCTTTAGGGTGGTCCTAGGTATACAGTTGACGTTTATGTTGAGATTAAATACAGGGGTGGGTAAGATTAAAATAGGAAAATTTGCATCTTAGATTTCCCCAAATTACTTAATTACTATATTATATCACTTTAATTGGCACAGAGGTTAGTTGTTAATTACTACGTCATTGCATTTATTATTACTATGTTTTCCAAATTAACTCATGTTACTTATTTTTAATTGACATCATTACTTCAACTTGTTTCCATTTTACTATTTCAGTTTACTGTATGTTGCTAATTAAGCATTGGTAAGTAACTTCGTTAACTGTTTCAAACAATTGCGTAATTCGAATATCGGGAGTTCCTCTGAATCGTTATAACTTCGTAGATAGTCATCCTGACCGTCGTGTTTAATGTGGCTTTGTGTTTGCGTTTAAATATTTGTGTTATTATTACGTACTACAAACCAGATACGTACCTTTTGATCTGCCCCTGAAGGTGTATAACCCGGTGCCCTTAAATATTGGTTTGCTACTGCTGACACTTACAGCAAGTAGGTAAACTTACTCTTTCTGCCTGCGACCCTCCATAGCCATTACAGTTGTTTTAAATATTAACAAGTGACGATGTTGGTACTATGAATTTGGTATTATTGTTACGTTTAGCTCGAAACTAAGACCAGCCATGGAATCTGTTAGGACATTTTTAGTTGTGTACGTACGTACGGCTATTAGCGTTATTTGCTAAATTACGACCCCACTTGTATATGGGTTTTTCGAATTATTCCGCCTGAATTGGAGCGTATCGAATTTTCTGCAGGCATTGGTTTTCTAACGTACACAGCTGTGTTATGCGCTTAACGTCGACGGTTCTAAAAGGCACTCATTTTGTGTATCTTTGCTTTTGATTCGTTGGCACACTAGAATATAAATATCGATCCGTCTACGACTGGCTTTTCTGAATGTTGTGGCCAGCAATTTATGAGACAGCTGCCATGTGTGCAAGAGAGTGAGTTTCAGTTCTTACTCTTATCACTTTATCGATCGCGCTGTCTGAGTGCAATTTCGAAGTTGTCTTGGCGTGGTTTTGAAGGAGATTAGTCCCGGAGTGGCGTCCGCAAACAACAGTTGGGCTTGAAGTGGTGCTCTCACAGCGCTCCCCTTCGTGGCGGCGTTTGCGAGGGTTTTTAACGTTATGTACTCTCGAGTCTGTGTGGATGACGCTATTTAGTTGTCACTAGGACTCCCGTCGCGTGGTTTTAATGCATTTGGTCGTGCGTTACGCACTTTTTGGGACATTGCTGCACTTGCATGCGTGATCGATTGAGGTGTCGTTGTCGTTATTGTAAGCCCTTTGAGTTTTCGTTTACCATGGAGTGAGGCAAGCCCCTTATCGCGTCGTTTGGGCGGATTCCGTTGTGAAAACTCATGAGAATTAGGTATCATGTGTTTGCGAAGCCATCGCTGTTGTTCTGCAGTGTCATGCAAGCTGTTGCAGTAATGCCCCCTATTTGGTGTTGTTTATGCAATGTATTCATACAGCCGCTGATTGCAACAGCATGGGACATCAATTTACAGCACAGCCAAGCTCTTTAAAAGTATCTTTTGTATTATTTATGAACGTTTAGAATGCAACTTAATATATACAGTGTGTTTCGTAGAATCATCGGACAGTTGATGTAAGGTTTCGGTTGTTTAACTGTTCTTCTGTGCCTTTTTCATTTGTCAAACCATTATAGTTGTGTACCTGTCATTACATTTCATTTACCGACAGTTTACATAGTTGTTGATTAGCTTTATACAGTAGCCCCTGCCATGTCTTAGAACCGCTACTTATTATAGTTGAATCTCGCATTTATTACCGGTATTTGATTATAGTTTACTGTTCATATCGTTTTTCAGAGTTAATGTCAAGTTTACCGAATTATTTCAATGGATTTAAGACGTTGCACAATTTACCGAACTGCCGTATACACATTTCATATTTGCATGTGCCGCTTTCTATATATTCAAATATTTTGTCAATACATGTCATGTTAATTTAACTGTGTTTTTTTTGTGATTGTGCATGCGATTTGCGTATTATATTTTAAGAGAACTTTGGCCAGCGGATCAATTGGATTTTCTAAAGGTAGGTCAGATGGTGCTGAACCGGCTCGCTGACCACAATACTGCCAAGCTTAAAGTTGAAAGGTGAATTCATATGCTTCCACTGTTCCTCAGTGAGTTTACCTGCGCATTTTTTATAGTGATGGAATTGTGGTGTCTCCTTATAATTTTAGATCTGTTTACTGTATATTAGGCCGTTGCCCTTGTGTTATCTCGTGTTGGACCACCCCTCTTTCCATTGAAGCCTAGTCGGCAACTCTTGCTATGGGCTGGGCCGTGGTCCTATGTGAGTTATATTCCCGATTTTGTGAGTTATTGTACGCGCTAGTCCTCTAGTTTAATCATGGCTTTTTGTAAATATGGTTACAAGCTGGCGCGTTGTCGTAATTGTCGTTTTAGCCTCTAACAAACCCACTTACTTGGTTGTACAAATATAGAACTACCGGGAAGTGTTCTAATACATTACCAAAACAGAGACTTGAAAAGTTCTGGAGAAATAAAGTGAATGTAAAAATTACATGAGATTAATTATGAGCTACTGTGGAAAAGGAAAAAAACATTATATATGGTTTAAATGCTTTCCGATCCTCAATATCACAATGTAGACCGCACGAGAGACAACCACGAGAGCACAACTATTGTAAGAAAGTGTGAGATCAAAGACCAATACAAACTAATAGCGATAGTAAAAAAAAGTCAGATCTAACAAGATGAGGACGGAATTTATAAAAAGTCTATGAGAAACAATACCATTAAAATATTAAGGAGACTACTCTGCTTTCGAAAAAGAAGAGCTTACTTGTCATTAATGCTTTCTGTTAGGTATGAGATTAAAACGTTCCTAATCAAATCAACATCTATAGTTGTAGACAATTAATTGAAGTTTACAGAGTTGCCATATAAGGTGATTTTTGAGGTGATGTATAGGCTCCTAGCTTTCTTTTAGATTTTATTTGAAATTAAATAAACAGCATTCTTTAATATATTTTTTGTTACGATTAACTAATAAAATAGCATGGTAAATACAGTTTAGAACTGTTTAAGCTTAAAATAATACTATTCATTGAGAAATTAAATCAACTTGAACATTATATAACCATCGACTTCCAGGATTGGACCGTCTAATTATTAAGTTTGGATTTCAATCGACTCCCAAAGATCCACAGATCTGCTAATGCAATGTTACCGTTGTCGCGCTCATAATAACGAGAGTGACGTATAGATAAAATGATTTCTGTGCTAACTTCGTGTAAAGATGACGTAAAGCTCATCTTTAGTTGGATACATGGTATTTAACTTTGTTGAATGGTTGAATGGTTGAATGAAACTAGTGACACAAACATTATTTTTTAACTAGCTTTGGTATTTGTTTACCTATGTTTTCGTCTGAAAAATTTCTAGTAAATGTTGTTACCCTAACAACAATTTTGAATTAAAGGTAATACGTTCCTATGGTTATAATTGCTCTACCGCGCCTACCCTTAGATATAATTTGTTTACATTAAATATAAACTATCAACTAGAGCAATGTAATATAATAGTGTACATTTTACTTAGGAGTTGATTAAATGTCTGTGTAAGTGTAGGAATGATGCCATTGGATTTTATCGGGATATTTAATTTTCTGGAGGTAAGGCTGTAGTCAAATCATTTGGGCTTTGATGATGCGACATTTAGTTTTGTAAAAGTTAATAAAGAAGTTATCAGAAAATGTGTATGTTTAGTTTTAGTCAATTTCTAATAGTTTGTTGTGTTTAAATAACGCTAATGTGCACCGGGATCCGCTGAAACCATTTTTCGGCTTCGCTCGAATGTTTTCTCCACATACCAATTATTTCAGGACCAGCCTGTATATTGTCTTCGCATAATAATCAATTGTGTTTCGAAATATTTCAATTTACCAGTCCGCTCTTTTCGTGCCGATTCTGAAAAGCCAAAATCATTCGCTGGCTTATCGCGAGGTCGCGTTGCAGCGTTCAGCTGTCTTTGTTAGTTGGCCGAATGCGCGAGGATTCTTTTCCTGTACATCGACGAAGTAACTTGCTTCTAAAAAGGTTCCGTTCGTGCTTTATTACGCCACGAAGATTAATTTTGAAGGGCCGACTATAATCAGGTACGATGGCGTTTTTCTGTTTGTTATTCTCCTATTAATTGCATTTCTTTAGCTCTTAATCGACAGTTTTACCCGAGAATTTAATCTTGGAAATAAGGTTGCCCTCCAATTTAATTTTCAACACCTGCTAACGTCCTACTTAACTGCTGCGGCTTGTAAATGGCTTTTCTGCAATTACGGACGCATCACCGGCGTTTTCTCTCCCGGGTATAGCAACTCCTGGCCAGCATTTGGTTAACAACAGACTTGGGCGTCGGAGGTTAGTGATTCTTGGTGTTATATCATACTACTTTAAAAGTGGACGGTCTTCCTGCTTTTAAGCAGATTTGGGCAGTTAAAATTTGTAGTTTCCGTTATTATTGACATATAAAGTTTAATCTCACACAGTCAATCTATTTGAATAATTGAAGCTTAATGCGTATATTTAATTACGATTAATATTTAAAGCTACAATTTATGTGTGTAATTGAACCTTTGTAAAAGGAGTATTCACCCATTTTGCTTTCAATAGCCTGAACAGAAAGGTTTTTTCAATGACAGCGGTATGCATACCACTCGATTTATTTGTGGTTACAATTAATTGAATAACCCAAAAAGGGGTTTCTTAGTGCGTCTTGCAACCTTAATTTAAATTGCACAGCTCTACTATGACATTATTTGTGATCAAATTGCTTTGATTATTTACTATTGAATTACCATACTACAGATTATTTAGTAGTTATTAAATAAATGCTAGTCATTTGCAGTTTATTTAAATTATTCGAAATCATCTGATTTCTGGCGCCCATATCCTTTCTTTTGAAGACTTTGCAGGGTACACAGCTAGTGGTTTGAACCCACGACCATATCGCCGAATTTGAGTTAGCTCGGCCATCGCGGTAAGTGAAGATTTTTAGAGCTTCTGTGTAGTACGAACTTTAAGGGGGTTAATCTGCGATTTTTCACTACCATTGATTATTTTAATTAATTAACTGCAGGTCAGCTTCTATATCGTTTCACCGCCTAATACAAATTATTGGGATGTCGGATGATTAAACAACCAGTTGCTTAAATGTTTTTTAATTATACATAAAAAGATAAAAATAAAGTTTGACAAAAATATGGAAACACAGTTTGAATTTTACGCATTCCATGGTTCGCCAGGATAAGAAATAATAAACTACTTTTATCGATCTGGAATTAAAAAAAGTGAAGAATTGTTAAACACCATAACTCCTCATATTTCGGATATTATTCGACATAAATAAAAATACATGCTTTTAGATATATTAATTGAAAATGAAAGAAAATCGTGAAAAAGGTAGAAGAACCTCTCAGACGAGTATCATCAGAAACTGGCCAAACTTCACAGGTACAGGGTTTGGCATAAAGTATACTCTTATTTGTTTTTATAATAACTTTTAGTGTATATTAAAGAACAAAACAACAATTATCATAAAGACGAAAGATGGGAGATTTGTTTGGCCTAAGTATGGAACACAAAACTTTTAAGGTGACTATATTTTTCTTTCCTGCAGTTCTCTGTCCGCTTTACTACGTTTTTATCATTACTCGCCCCAAGACTGTCACCGGTAGTTGCTCAATTTCTTCTTGTATGTGCTCCCTCAAGTCTGCGATTCTGTGGGAACTTGTCATGCAAATAAAGAGCGTTCTTTTACATTTGACGTCAACGTTGGAGCTGAAGAGTTCATTGCGAACGTAGCACATCAGCTGCTTCTACTGAACGTCACGTTGCGTTTGTTGTCATTTAATAAATTTTAAGTAGTCCGTTACTGAAAATGCTAAGTAAGTACAGTACAAGTTGTTTTAATGGTTTTAACTAAAACAGAATCTTTTTTACAGAATATTAGCTTCTCTAGACAGACAGACGTTTTTTGCAACCTCTATCTGTCAGTTATTTGTGTTTGTTAATGCAACCTCTTCAATTAAAGTGGTTTTTGCCTAACATAAAATTTTTATAATAGAATTATATTTTCGTAAAGACCGTCGAGTTGATGGAATATGGCAGTACTCAATCCTTGATTGTTTTGGAGGGTTTTAATAGGAATTTACAAACGTTGCGTTGCATTATAACACTTTTCGTTGTTCTTTGAAGTACTGCGTTGAAGTTTTCTTTGGACTGGATTTGTTTCACAAAGAGAAGAACGGCAGAAGTAATTGAAAATGTAAGACAGATTATGTCCCTCGAACATCTATATGCCATTTGTCCCAACAAGTTCACTTGGCAGTTAGCCACAAAATATTAAAGAAAGACATCTACGTCTAACCCTTCCGTTTCCAGTCTGCACATCAATTACACGAAGCTGATTATCCTCCGTCTGTTGAATATTGGCAGTGGTTCCTAAATACCCTCGATGAGGACTCACTGGTTTTATTTAGATGGATACATTAATTCTCAAAGCATACGTTGGTGGAGTTCGTAGAAACCTAACTTTATGGTATAGACACTTTTTTATCCTCAAAAAATAAGAATGTGGGAGGCTATTTTAAGGCGTAGAATCATTCGGCCACCCTTTTTTGAAGTTAAAGGTAAGACAAAAGTGTTTATTCGTTAAAAAACCAACGAATACTTTTTCAGGCACTTTGACCGCAAAAAGGTATCAAGAAGAGCTTTTACGACCCTTTTTCGAAGAGCTTCATGACAATGAACTCAGTTTTGGTTTTTTCCAACAACACACAACACATGATAGCCTAAATATAATATAGTACGGGAATTTTTCGACAGACGGATTATAAGTGGACACACACCAATACAAAACATGTTGTAACTCATCAGATGGCATTACAGGAAAAACTCGAGTGCTCGAGATTACATTTAAATGCATTATAAAGGCTTTAGAAAATTAGAATAAACGTTGAAAATGGCGGTTGCATTAAAAATATTGTTGCACACCTTGGCTAACACATTTTCCATGTTTCTTTCTTTCGGTGAAGTTATTAGAAAACAAATAGTGAATATCTTATGCCGAACCCTAAATATGCAAAAAACTAAAAGTATTAAATAGGGTTGTAAAACTCTACATTAGAGCGATAATTTGAAGACAGATCGTATTGTATTTAAGGCAGTTATGTATTACTTTCAATATGAGAATTTTAGATATAAGAGTTGTTCTAGTTATAAAAATCCAGTATGAGTTGAGAATTGCAGGTAGATCACCATCTTAGAACAATAGCTTTTTAAGGGAAACACTATGGTAGGACCATCGACCATTTTTCAAGTGTAAATTGTTATTTCATTTCCAAAAAAAAATAGATATATCAATAGCTTAAAATCAAGACCGTAATCGTTTTACACAAGAACGCTGTCATGTGTGTTTTTAAGGTTCGATGTGGAATTCATAACAGCAACTGCAAGTGAAAAGTTCTTGCAATAAAAACTTTTACAGTAACGCATATGTATTAAGCAGCAGCGTTCAAAAATATAAGATTTCCTAGCAGCGCTAGAAAGTCTTAATTAGTTTACAGCTTTTGTGTGCAGATTAGACGATTATGTATACAATTTTTAGAAGATACTAACTTCTTAAATTATTGCCATAAATATATTTCGCACAAAATTAAGTATCTAAATAAATTGTGAAGTAAAAACCCAGTAGGTACAGATTTGTAGGCTGTTATAGTTTGTCACAAATATATGCTGTTAAAATCACCTCTGTGCCATTGTAATAAGATTAGGCACTGTCAGTCAGAATTTAAATTTTCCTCAAAGGGTTTAATGAGCGTACCAATACGCTGTGGTGCATAATTCAAACGTTTATTTACATGTACGCAGTGTTTCTAAGTGGGCATATAATATTCAAGCGCTAAATCACGTTTCACAATTACCCCAGTGGTTTGGAGGTTAAAATACGACTACGGAATGTCCTGCCTGTCGTATATGGCGACTAAAAAACTATTGGAGTAAACTTTGTTAAAAACTCCCCAATCCCAAGGTGCTTAACTATGCCAATGGGATAAAGACAGCTTCTGGTTTTATGGCGCGGAAAGTGACCAAGACTATTCTATCGATGCCACCCGACCTAGCAAATATACGGCAGGTTCTGTAGAGATGGTAGAGAATCAATCTAAAATTTCTCAAAGCTAAGTAATCATTCGGTATTCTATTCGAACAAGTGGTGTTGTTGAACCGAACAGTGGATATTTGAAAATTTCTTCACTGAGATTTATAATGAAACACGTATCGAAGGCAATTTTCTTTGACTGACTCGTTTTATTATTGCAAGAGGGATTAAAGAACTGGTGGAAAAAGTCAGATCGACAAAGTAAAATTAGAGAAGAACTACTAATATCGAGATTGCTACAGATGCCCAAAGTGTAACTTTATTAAATCTAGAGCAGTTCATAGGTTTTAGCGTCAAAGCTTATCGACATGGTAGTTTGAACTTTTCAGAAGGTGTAATTGCATGTCCCGATTTTTTAAACTGCAATGTAGACGAAATTAAGGACCTTTTTCATTTTAGTGTTGTAGATGTCGATCAATTAACAAGGAAACATTACGAAAGACTAGCAGTAACATCATCATTTCTACAAACCTTTACGATATATCTTCCATAAGCTAAATGTTGTTTTTTTATGGTTTATCAGTGCGTCAGTTTGTGCCATAGCGCCTGAGGTGTTTCAGATGTTAACTGTTTGGTAACTTATCTATTAATGGTCGCCAGTTGCAGATTTTTGTATGTGGAAAGGCAGGGTCAACCGAATGTAAAATGCAGTGAAAAATTACTTACCAAAATAGCCTTGCTCTCCTTGTAAATTACACAATAAAATAATAGTCCCGGCATATCGGCTTACTTTTATGAAACCGTCTGTATGAGATAAAGCATTTCTTGCATATCCTTCCAATATACAACGTTTTCTGGAAGTCATTCCATATATTTGAAACTTGGCACGGAACTATAATTTTAAATCATCAACTACTTTTCTTAGCGACGTTATATTTTTTAACACAGAAAAGGTACTTTATCCGAACAGAAGATATTTTAACTACTACCAAGGTCTACATAGTAAAACACACCGGCACCCCAGAGGCGGGGACTTTTGAAGGACCGCCCCTAGAGTTCTAAGAAGCATTTGTGGCAAAAATCAGGACTACATTATTATCTCCCTCGTCTGAAAGACGAAGGAAGTATTGTAATCACAAAAAATCACCTTGCGAGATTTCTTCAGATCTTTCTACAATAAGACCGTTCTGTTCAAGAAAAGGGCGCACCGCACTCGTTCCATTGTATCGATGGAGCAGACGAAAAGTCGATGTGGCTACAATCTGCTTCGCAGATGCGGCGAAGTTCAAATCCCCCCAGCGGGCTACATTTTTACTTCCCTCGTCTGAAAGACGAAAGAAGTATTAATTGTAATCACGAAAAAAAAACACCTTCCGAGATTTCTTCAGATCTTTCAACAATAAGACCGTTCTGTTCAAGAAAAGGGCGCACCGCACTCGTTCCAATGTCTCGATGCCGCAGACGAAAAGTCGATGTGGCTACACTCTGCTTCGCAGATGCGGCGAAGTTCAAATCCCCCCAGCGGGCTACATTTTTACTTCTCTCGTCTGAAAGACGGAAGAAGTATTAATTGTAATCACGAAAAAATCACCTTCCGAGATTTTTTCAGATCTTCACGTTTCAAGGTCCCTAGATAACGAAAAAGAGATTTTCTTAATTTCGTCTGTCTGTCTGTCTGTCTGTCTTTCAGTCTGTTGGCTCAAAAACTATTTGTCGGAAGAACCGATATTTTGCATTCATATTATATATCTACCTCGCATAAAACCGCTACAATTTCATGCAAATATATAGAGGGTAAACACCTTAAAAAAATTAATTTTGTTTATTTTTGCATTTATTTTGAAGTAGAAGGAAGTAATGACTTTCACATACGTCAGTCTTCATATTTGCCGAAAATAAGACTCAACCGACACAGGATGTCACAAAAGAGCAAAAACGTTTCAACAATAACAGCATTCTCTTAAAAAGAGGCGCGCGACGCGCCCACTTCTAATAGGTTTGGTGGCGCAGTTGGACTGTGGAAGCAGTTACGATGTCTATACAGGTGTGGTTACGAGCGCTATGCAGCTGCGGAGGGTTCAAACCCCAGCGGGATATATATTTTTTAATTTAAGTTATTAGAAACATGAAGATATTTTTACTCCTAACTTAATTTGATTTTTAAAATTATTTAGTGTCACAAAGTCGACTAGGGTAGTTCTGGGTAAAGCCTTTTACAGCTTTTTTATTTGAAAATATATTTAATGTATTAGAAACCTGAAGATATTTTTACTCCTAACTTAATTTGATTTTTAAAATTATTTATGGTCACAAGGCCCACTTTTTGTCTTTATGAAAGTATCCTCATAAAACTATAAACTAGCCCACAACAATGCCGCCTTGGCAATTGCTTTTGATTGCAGAAAGCGGACCGCTGCTCTGGGCCCGTGTCCATTTGGAGATTTCCTGGTTTCTCGAATGTTTCATCCGCCCTTAATTACGAATAACTAAAGATAGAATATTATGCCAACTATACAGAGTGTTTCAAAAAGGTGTTGTCAAACTTGGGGAGGTTATAGAAGACATTGCGGTAATTTTTTTTACATATAAACCCTTAGTCGAAAATGAGCCGTTTTGGCTCTGGAGCCATTATTGTCCAAAAACGGAATGTTATCTTGTTGACAGAAAAAGACTTCAATGTTTAGTTAATTTTTATTACATCAAGTCCTATGAAACCCCTGTAGCCACACAAGAGGAACTGTTAGAGAGAGCGATGGCAGCCTGCCTTTTCGTGCAGAAAAATCGGCATGTTACAGCGGGTGCGCGATTCTATGAACCGACGGGCACATTAATTTATGTAACGAGGTTAATGGTCGCCATTTTAAACCGTTGTTATAAATTTATGATTTTCGCGTTATCTTTAATAAAAATTAAATAAATATCGAAGTCTTTTTCTATCAACAAGGTAACATTACGTTTATGGACAAAAATTGCTCCAGGGCCAAAACGGCTCATTTTCGACTAGGAGTTTATATGCAAAATTTGTTTACCGCAATGTCTTCTATAACCTCCCCAAGTTTGGTAACACCTTCTTCAAACACCCTGTATTAAAATATTGCGCTTAATCGTCATTTTTCTAAAGGAATATAAGTTTATCGAAAATACAGCTTTGCTCAATATTGTGTCACAACGTCTACTGCGAGGGAGTTTTGAGTAAAGCCCTTTACAGATTTTTTTGAGGTATTTATTATGCCTGGGCTATAAGTCAATAACGTATAAACGTTTACTGGCAAGTTGCAGGAATAGAATCCATTCTACATTCTTCTTCATTTTGGGGTTGTAATCAAACCTCGCTTGCATTTTTGACATATTTAAATTAGGCGAAGGTCTACTTAACTGCTTTATTTTAAGTTTTTCTTGAGGAGAGGGCTTACTTAATATATTTGTCCTGAATAAGCACTACAGTTGTATTACTTTTTAATATGCAATAGCTCCCATTAATGTGATATGACAATCAAACATCTTTTGTACTATTTTAAAAACTATAAACCGTTCAATAGTTATTTGCCAGATAGGAGGCCATGTTAGGGTGATGAATTTCACCCTGTAAATATGCTGTCAGTCATTAACAAAAGTTAGGTTATGCTCATTTTATATAAAATGATAATTTTATGTTATAGTCTGACCATCCAAATCTGGTTTTTTATTTTTAAGGTTATATGTCAAATTTGTTTATTTCTATGTACTCTTCGTGTAAATATATATAATGCATCAAATAACACTACGCTAATTACCAGGTCTGTATTAGTAAAAAAATGCGAAAGTTACATGTTAACCTGTTTCTTGTAAAGCTTTGCAAGCAAAAAATTCAAAATAAATAGAAACTAGAAGTAATTGAACAGGTTAGAAGTAAAAGGGCCCAGTTACCTATATTGTCAAGCATGACTAAAGCAAATATATGTTTATTTTAAACAAAGGCATTTAAGTGGTGCATTTTTTTGCTTCTCCTGTAAAATTAAAAATCTGTGTTTGGGCCGTTCTTCTAACCTGTTCAATTGTAACTAATAAGATTGTACCTTATCTAAAAAACGAAACAAAATGCAAAAGGAGCAACTATTGTGGTATAATCAATGAATATCTACTAACAATAAAAAATTATTTAAGAATAAACAAGAATAAATTCAATTACTATCGTCAGGGGCATAGAAACTGCCACTGTCATCACTGCTATCTCCTATGGATATTATTATTTTCGTAGGGTTTTTAATTAAGCAACTATTGTTTTCTTCATCAATCACATGTCTTATACAGCTTTTCCATAAATCTTTCCCTATGAAAGTAACTTCTTGCCTGATTAGCTCAATAACTTTAGCACTAAGAGAAGGATTTGTGTTTTTTTTCGTATGTTTTGTTTTAATTGGCTCCAAATAAGTTCAATTGGGTTGAATATACAAAAATAGGGCGGCAACCGTAGAACTATATGTTCGTGTTTTGCAGCTATATCCTCAACTGCATAATTTTTTTGAAATGTTTTTGTTTTTAGTATATCTAAAAGGGCTTTTTTGTACTTTTTTCAGGGATAGTAAGATTGTATAATTTTAAAAAAATTATTATATCTTCCTTTTTCGTGGAACTCGTTGGGATTTTGGTTACCTGGCGTGAGTGGTAACTTGCGTTATCCATAACAATAACGGAGTTCTTTTCTAAATTAGGAATTAGTTGCTCAGAAAACCATTTTTCGAATAATTCCGAGTTCATATCTTGGTGATAATCCGCCGAAGAATTTTGAATTTGTTTGGCAGATAAAAGAAGCCCATTATTAACCCATCCATTATCACCACCAGCATGAACAATTATGATGCTCTTGCCTCTGGCAACAGGAACATTCAAGAAGCATTTTTTTGAATCATCTGCCCATCCTCTATTGATGGTGTCGTGAGTGTCATACCATGTTTCGTCCAAATAGATTATATTTCTCTTTTCAGCTCTAAATGCTCTAACTTTTTCAATATATTGTACTTTGAGTATTTGAATGCGTTCACTTTCTAGTATCGCTTGTCTCCTGTCTAACTTTTTATATGTAAAACCATTACTAATTAAAAACTTTCTTAATGTTTCTTTACAAAAATGCAAATGTTCTAGCTCACTCATTATTTTACTTTTTAATAGGTCCAGTGTTACTACTTCATTTTTGCTGTACATTTCGTATATGATTCTTTTAATTACTTCCGTATCATAATCTCCAAATTTGGGCGATATCTTCTTTTCAATTCTGGTATCAGACACATTAGCGCTTTGTGCAAGTATTATAATTTTTCGGGCGGTTGAATTTGGCTTTTTTGTTAACCGCGCTGTTTCCTTTAAAGCAAATTGAACACCATCTTCTGTTAACGTATTATACACGTTCACAATTATTTGTTTAGCAGTATGACTTAATCGCACAACGGGTCTCTTACTTAGATCTGGTTCCTCATTTTCTAAAACTTCTTCCATACGAAAGTCATTATCAGTTTCTAGAACGGATGGTGAAGGCTGCCACATTTTCAAATTAAACGTCAATTCTGAATAAAATTGAAATTACTATTGTTAATATTAATTATTATTAACCATGTTTCTCTAGTAACCATAACAAAAATTATAAGGGAAGCAAGTAAAAGGAGGGAAATATGACCCGAATTCTGCAGTTTAGCCCATTTTTTAACCAATACGGACCTGATAATTAACGTACGGTTGCTTGATGCTTTATATACATTTCTACAAAGAGTGCATAGAATTAAACAAATTTGACATATAACCTTAAAAATAAAAAACCAGATTTGGATGGTCAGACTATAATGTACAAAACGTGGTTGCCAGATTTGGTTTTGGATTTTGTGCCACTTTTAGTATTGGTTAAGATAAATTTCATGAAAGACAAATTGCTGATTCTGAATACGTTTCATACTTTGTTGAGTAGGCATAATGGTATAATGAAAGTCGTTTTTTTATTGTAATTATAAATTGTATACAAAAATATTTAAATATTACAATTTATGTATTTTTTCAGTATAAATAAAGCTTTTACAAGCCACTTTAGGCCCATTGCATAACAATGTGTCTCCATTGTCCCTTATTGATGATTTTATTTCTCCAGTCTTCTATTCCTTTCCTTGCTATGTCTTCCATTACTGCCTCCTTCCACCTATTCGTTGGTCGCTTCTTCTTCTAGTTTCTTGCGCTCTGCCTTCCAATACTATCTTAGTAGCTCTTCCATCTGGCATTCTCCATATATGCCCAAACCATCTTAACCTTCGAGCTTTAATGAAGTCTACTATATTTGGCTCTCCATACTTCTTTTGTACCTCTTCGTTTGTAAGTCTTCTCCAACCATCATCCGTCCGAGTCCCTCCAAATATTTTTCTCCGCATTTTTCTCTCCCACCTACTTATCGTATCTTGGTCTGCCACATTCATCGTCCATGTTTCACATGCGTACGTAGCTGTGGGTCGAATTACAGTCTTATAAGTCGTAGTTTTGCATTTCGCGACATTTGTCTTAAGGACATTATACTATTTAACGCGCCCGGACATCTCGATGCTTTTATTAACCTTGATTTAATTCCTTGTGTGTAATTTAAGTTTTCAGAGATTAATGTTCCTAAGAAAGTAAACTCCTTAACTCGTTCTATTCTCAAATCTTAATATTACGCCATTATTATTGATTTCTTTATTTTTTCCATTAGGTACTTCTTTGTTAAAGCTGCTGAATATTGTCCAGTGGAAGTTGAAGAATGGATTTTTTTTTAAATATGGCCACAGAAGAAAATCACAGGGAGTTAAGTTACAAGACCTCGGGGGCCACACTGTAGACATGTTTTGACTAATAACTCTGTTTTTGTAAAACTCTTTAAGTAAATTTATGCCCCATCTTATTGAAAGTACGTAACCCGTTTGGAATTCATTGTCACGTAACTGTTCAAAAAACGGCGACAAAATTTCAGTATGATATGGTTGTGCATTTAGAAAACCTAAAATTTGAACTATTAAAATAAAATTTAATCGTTTTACTGCACTCAATTACCTTAAAAAAATATAGGACCTATAACTCTTCTTTTACTAATTGCAGCCCAAACCCCGATTTTTTGTGGGTGAAGCGGTTCTTCAACATAAAAATTGGGATTCTCAGCGCTCCACATCCTCATACTTTGTGAATTAATATAGCCAGATAAATAGAAGTATGCCTCATCAGTAAAGAAAGTTTTCTCAAACGCATTATCGTTATTTCCTAAATTATTGATAAACCAGTTACAAAATTCCAATCTAACCGGAGGATCGTTTGGTAGCAGTTCCTGATACACTTGCAACCGGTAAGAAAAATAATGCAAATTGCTTCTTAATATCCTATGAGATGTTGAATATGAAACATTTAATTGCTGTCCTAAATGGCGAACAGATACGTGTGGTTGTTCTTGCACAATTTGTCTCGCATTGTTAACTACTTCTTCAGTGCGTATGTTGCAAATAGTATGTATCATTTTTAGGTCGTGGGCCAAAAGGTTTAATTTCAAAATTGTTCCGCCCCATAATATTTCTAATAGTTCTTTCAGATATCTAAAACAGTACAAAGCCGAAAATTAAAGCAACAATTAAGTTTTATGCATAAATACTTGCATCCCAAAAGTCACTAAGCCGAGCAAAGATTTCAGTTTCACTGAGGTCGGGCCTGTCAGCTTTATAATGCCTGTAAGCCTTTGTAATTTGTAGTTTTGTGTCACCTTTAATGACTTTTGGCATATTTACTTTAGTACTACAATTTGTTTGACAGATAGATATCCATGACGGCGATGTCCATACATATTATGCCTAGTGGCAAACAAAGTATGAAAGGACTGGCAACATTGCATGTTTAACCTCAAAATGTCAAATTAGACACTTTCGTGAGCCTCCTGTACATAACAGCTGCTTCTGACAAAGTGTCAGAAAGAGTTTCTAGGGAGTTTTAGTTTTATTAAACATAAAAACAAAATTCCATGTCTACCTACTTGGCAAATAACTATTGAACGGTTTATATGTATTACAATTAAAAACCTCATTTGGGCGGGGTTCATTAATCAAGTTATCTATTCTTAGATTTTCACAATTTTTATATGAATTGTTAATCAATGACGGTTATTAAATGCCAGTTTGACTTTTAACCAGTATATCAGCACAAGACCATCAAAATAGACAAATATACTTTCCCTTTTACAATTCAACAATTATTTCACCAAAGTAAGTATTGCTATTAAGTTATTTTACTCAATTAATTGTTTCTTTATTCCTTATTAAATATAACTATCACAACCCTGACTTCCTTACACTTTTTCAGCTACTCACATCAAACACCAATGATCCTGACGATTCTCAGCCATGGTCAATGTCAGATTATCCTTAATGCACCTTCAATCAACTAAAGAACTTCCCAAAAGTCAAAATTCCAGGCTCCTGCAGATCCAACCTCACTCCTGGAACTTCTAGTATGCAGTTGCAGAAACTCAGCCCTCTGGTAATTTCCAATTAGCAGATAATTCCCAAACTAACCTCCTTTGTCCACAGCTCCTTTCCTGTAGCAACCAAATCAACCCAGCACACCTCAGAAAACTACTTCCAGTCTTCTATAGAATTCCAAACTCCAATAATGATTGCTAATTACCTCTTGTACTACTTCAATAAATCCAAATCTATCCAAATGTTGTCGTTTCCTTCTTCTTTGTAATTAATTAAATTGTATACCACAATCTCTTCACTGATTATTTACTCACGTCAATTCTATTTTATCTTTTCACTTATATTCGTTTAATTGGTAAATGAGCCAAGAGCCTATAAGGCCTGTAGCGCTGAAATATATATATAATTGGTAAATACCTTTTTATTTGTATCAGCCCAATTATTTACAATATTAAATTCAGAATTTTATTAATTTTTACTGAATTTTTCAAAAATACATGTGTTCATAATCTAATTTTGTTATTCAATCATGTTTTTCAAACAAAACTGCTTATCTAGATACGATTATTACTGCCAACTTCTTAAATTACCTAATTTGAAGTATACACACTACAATTATATTATTGCAGAGCAAGTATATTTGTCTTACACTAACATGATCTTTTCTTCCAATCACCAATATGAAACACTCAAATGTAATACATTTTCAAGATAAAATTACAATTTACTTTATTTATTTAATCTGCATTTCCAAATTTAAATCAGCCGACAAATCTTTTAAAATTTTTCTAAATTTGATTGTATCAATATACCAACTTTATTTCTTTTGAATATTTCTTTGCTATGATTGACCATACCACTTTATGTATCATAATAATATATTTAATTTTATTTATAGTGTCGACTTCCAGATGCCATTATCCAGCAACATCGCTCTACCACAGCTGCAGTCAGGCCACACATTCATTAACCTTTTAAGACTACGATGCACCGAGGAATAAAGCATATTATCCCTCCATCCTTGCAACGGCAAAGTCTACTCGCACTTTCGGGACGGCACCGGAAACCAAGATCCCAGCACCAACCAGCAATTTCTGTACCCTTTTAAACTGGGCAGGGTTTCGAAGGCGTATCCTGTTCTTATGGTGACTGTCAGACTGTCACCGGAACTTCGTAGTGCCAATGCCAATCACTGCCACTACGTCCTCACTCAGTCAGTCAAATTCCTAGATATGCCATGTACCCAGACACCCGAGGCTTGGGCTAAATACCCGTAGTACTCGTATTAACGCGGACAAGTAACCGTTCGAGAGTAAACTCTCTACCACACATTTCTGTACCAGGGCTCAACATTTCTGCCGTACCCACCCACTGCTGCTCGCACTAATACGCATGCAGCACAGGGTGCTCTCCGGGGGTTCTAAGGGGTGAACTCGTGCGGTCTGCTCCGGGGAAGCTCGTCTCGGATAGTAGCACAGTGTGACCAGGGCGACACCACTGACGACGATCGTGACTCGTATTAGAGCATGGACAAGGTTCGATCCTAGCCCTACCCCTCAACAGACTGCCCGACTTGTTTCGGATACTAGTACATCCGGCTACTTGTTACACCTTGTTACACCTTGTTACACCTCGAATGGTGGCTTTGATCTCTCATGCGCATCTCATACTAGGGCAGGATTATTCCCTGCGCGACACCTCAAGCGGCGGTCACGCGTTCACCCATTGGATCCGTCTGTTTCTGCTCAACAAGCCGGAACAGCTTTATCACGACAAGGCAACGGTACAGTCTTGAGTACACTGCTTCTGGGTTGCATTTGTGCATTTTCGGCAAGCATACGGGGCTTCCCTTCATGAAGCGTACTTACGTATATTAATCAGACGAGTAACTGTCGGGAGCGTACTCTCGACCACAGACGTTTGCTGCCATGCATTTCTGCAGTTGCAACATTTCCTCCTTCGGCATCTTCACCCAAGGTTGCACAACAAAATACGCAAGACCTCGTAGTTGTAGGACAAGGTACCCTCACCTTTTACAGACACTTTTACTGTGCAAACTCCGTGCGGTCTGCTCGGAGTAGCTTGTATCGGATAGTAGCCATTGATGAGCTTGCCTGACACTTCAAATGACGTACATGATACGTTTTGGATTGTGGAAAAGGTCACTTCTCATTCTGTTCCTCAGTCAACTGTCCGACTCGTCTCGGATACTAGTACAGTCTATAGGGCCGATAGCTTGAAATCTGTTTTTTGGCTTGGATACTAAACCGGGACTGCTCCTGATTCGACACCCCGTAATGTCGGCCCCGTATTTGCCCCTTCGATCCGTTCCTTTCTGCTCAACAAGCTGGAAACGCTCCGCCAGGGGAAGGCATCGGAACGGTCTTGAGAATACTGGGCTCTGTAAGCGCTCGTCTGTGCCCCCCTGTGTTGCCCGTCTGCCTCGGTGCATAATGAGCTCCCATGGATGTGTGGGTAGGGGCTACACACCTTAAAGCTTGGCAGTCAGGGCTCTTCAACTGCCCTAAATCGGCAAGGGCCCTGGAGCAATAATAAGCAACATAACTTTGCATCTACCTTCTTCGACCATCTCCGCACCGCTGCAGCCTATAGAGTGTCGAATAGCTGGGCCATATTGAATTGGTCACATTCCGTCGTTGACAACCAGCAATCGCTTATCATACAGTTTATATTTACGAATAAAAATTACTCATGCTTTGTTTAAGCTTTAAAAGAATAATGAATAACAAGTACATAAAATAGATTTTTCAGAATAAAGAAAAATCTTTAATGGCTGGTTTGTTATGGTAAGGGTTGGCTTCTTGGCTCCTTATAGCGAGCCGACACTGCATAAGGGACAGTTAATTGCGAAGGAGCACATTCTAGGAGATCGACGAACCGCAGAAAAGGTCGCAAGATTGCAGGAAACATGTATGCTAGAGTAAATCCTTCCTTCCAGTTTTGAGTATGGCAAATACGCTTAAGTAAAGTGTATTTATTTAAGAGTGTAGCATTCCAATATCATTTGCTTTAAAATTCATATTTATTAATTATAATAGCCCCCGAATAGGTAGGAATTTAAATCGCTCTCAATATGTGGAGGTTGCTTAAGCCCTTATCTTATTTGACCAAAATTCACACTTAAGGTGATTTCCTTATCAGTCGGTAATGTAGAACTTTTTATCTATTTGACTAAAACTAAGACATTTTTAAAAATACAGAAAAGCTATCTCCTACTTGTTGCGAATGCTCAGATTTAAAAAGTTTCATCTTGCCTGGGTCCAGCAATGAACTAGGTTGTGTGCTCTTCAATGCTCTAAGGATCTCCTAATTCTAAGCACCTCCTAAAAGAGTTAAGCATAATTAATGCGGTGTTTAATTATAAAAAGGGACAGTTTTCCAAGCTTTAGAAATGTTACCACACTGGTTTATGAATTACTGGAAGGCATTTCAATTATAACTGGTACGTACATTTAACCTCAATTATTTTCTCTTTCTAATCTTTAATTTTGCCGTTCAAGCTCCTTCCGATTTCTTCTTCATTTTTATCCTCTGCGGATTCGGATTTTTGGCTGAACACACTGCATTCCAGGAAAACGTCCCAAATTGCCGAGCTAAGTAGAAGTTCCGAACAGCTTTTCACCAGAATCGCAGGTTCCTTCCTAATAATAATGTTATTCAAACCAATAACCATTTCTTTAAATTGATCATATTTCATACATCTATTTATATTTATTCTTGTACATGTTGTTACATTAGTTTAATGGTGGTGTGTTATTATGCTAATTAGTTATTGGTTTTTGCAGTTTATTAAAATTGCTGGCACCCAATGTTTTTTATTTAAACCCAAAACCCTTGTAAAAAAGTCAAATCAAAACTCCTATTTATTTTACCCGTACCGCAGTCTTCTGAAGATAGGTATGTTTGAAGTTGGTACAGGAACTTATTGCATTATTAGCTCTATACCTAAGATATATTATAATGGTTATGACAGCTCCACGTTGCGGTCGACCATTCAGTTTGTAATGGTTATGACAGCTTCATGTTGGGCTTGCCATTTAGTCTGTAATGATGCACGCGCCTTCTAATTGTTGTAATTATGAAATTATAATAACATGTAATTGTTCGTAGGAGCCCAAAACAACTTTTTAATTATTGGTAAAATTTTATAGACTGATTAAAAATAATTCAGTATTTACTGGGTTCGTTAATTACAGTATTATGCCCTTTACTATAATTCATTCACCTGCAATATAATATTACAAAAGCTATCTCGGTAGGCAAGAGAAAAAACTCATATCTCAAAGCTGGGTTCCCTGATACGTTAATTTGAAAATTCGTGTGATACGCCACTGGGCTGTAAATTTAGTTCATTCGCGATGTAGGTACTTTACTGCGCTGTCAATGTGTTACACAAATCGGTTTAATTAGTTGCGGTTCGTTTTTCTGAATTAATTTTACAAAAGGAGTTTTATGAGCATTCGAATAGGTAATTTTAAATACTCGCGCCTTCAACGGCGTCACTCTATTTTTTGTTTTTAGGCAAAACCGATCCTTGCTTGTTAATAGACGCCAACATGCAATTGTTATTTCTAACCTTAAATCTGGATTTTTATGCTAATGCTGGATAAATTGCTTTCAATGGATGCTTAAAACTTTTAATCTGCTTGGATCTCCCGTCCTCTCGTACATTTCATAACTTCCCGGTTTCTAACGCCGATATTTTGGTTAAAAAAACTAACCTTAGTTTTCTGCAGTGCTGCGGTAACTGCTCGGACGGTGGCTTCAAATAGTTTCTACCGCATGCGGAATCCTGCGATGTTGCGGTTGCTGTAGGGGCCTCCTATACACTGTGCGGATGGGCTGCCGTTAAAATCTCGGGCTCAGGAACTTGAATGTGCCCGTGATTGATTTTCGTAATCTTGAGCTGGCCTCGGACAGATCCTCGGAATGTGGTATCGGATAAAATAATTTTTCTTCGAGGGAAATTAAAACCCACAATTTCTTAAACTAATATTTCTTACAACTAAAGTGTTTTACAAAAATACTATTTCTAAATTATTGTTGTTTCAATTCGGTTTTAAATTGTCTCATAGCGCCACTACACTTTGGTTGATTTAAATTATCTTTGTCACTCGCGTAATTACACTGACTTGTATTTCACTAATTTTGTTTCACATCCTGTTTATTTGTTTTTGAATTTCCTGTCTACACTTCCCTCACTTTTCTTCCTATTTGGGTGTGTCATTTTCTTGCATTTTTTATCCACTGTCTATTTTTACAAGATTTTCAAATATTGCTGTCTAATATTACAATTGCCATGTTCTGCCTGGTTTATGTTCTTTGCAAGGTATTGTAATAATTCTGCTTTTTTTACCTTTATTTAAAATGCTCATAAACATATCCTATTTAATTATTCTGACATCTACGCTTCATTTAACACGCACATATTATAAACCTTTCTGTGACAGTTCTATTTATTTGGTTTGGCTTTAATTTTGCACAAACCTCTTATTTTTGGCTAGTTTAAAATTATCGACTCCCATCTATGTAAAACGATCTCTGCCTTTTGCCTTTTGTACTCAAATCATTTCATTACTACTGGCATTGCTTTGCAAATGTAATTACGGATTGAAATTTATGCGCTAAATCTTGCAGTTGTATGGACTACCCCAACTCTGTGCTATCTGACTTGCTTTATTCATTTGTGCTGCAAGCAGAGTTAAGTAGCGGGCTCCATACCATCTCAATATATTAGAGATGGGCACGTGAGTGAGTATTCACTCACGTCACGCACGTTTCACCCTTGATTTACACACTA